>JBBPBX010010472.1:9944-57816 GCA_038048925.1 Garcialebias charrua
ACAGCTAACCAACCTTAGCTAACACAAAAAATATGGCTATACTTTTAATTACTTTTACATGTACTGAGCTAAATTTAGGATAGAAGTAGCTGAGTTATCATCAAAACATACGTTTGGTTACAAAAAAAAGATTTCACAAGATCTCAATATTGCAGAAATTGTGCTCAACTTATTGAAGGTTTCTCCATTATTTCTCAACATAACTTGGTTTCAGTTTAAAAGTGTCATAAAAGATGGCAGGTGAAATACATTCATTAAAGGAATCCTGCTAGGCCTTAATTTAATGTGTTGCCACTTGTTGTACCTTACAGGTGTTTTTTTTTTTTACTTTTAGTATACTAGCATATATCATATTATCATGAAAATGTGTTTAACCTCAGCTGCCTGTTGTAGTACTGTACTTATTAATTATCTCCCAGAGTTTGATTGTGTGGATCTGTGGGTTTGTCACATTCAAATGTGCCCTCTCTCAATTATTCTACTCTTTCTGGGAGCTCCAGGTCTCCTGTCTGCACTGCAGTCTCAGATGGCCTTTGGTAATGGATTAAATAGACAAATGCCAGGAAGGCACTTAGGTATTGATCACAATAATGAACACAACTTCCATTTTCTAGCAAACCTCCAAGAGAGCAGTATTTAAAGGCTGCTGATCACCACCCATGGTCCCCTGGTCTTGTAATCATTTCATCTTTCCATTGCTCTCCATCACTCATGCTTTGCTCAGTTTTGTTGATGTTTTTTAAAAGTGCCCACTCCTCTCTAAAAGCTTTTCCATTAAGTAGGGGGGGGAAATGTTGTTCAAACAGTATCAACAAGCAGGAGTTTTATTGAATTTAAAGGGTTGGTTCCAAAGTTACAGGACTTTTAGGTTTGACAATCTGTGTTGTGCAGTAGGCCTAAGTGTTTTAACTACTTTAAATACTTTCAGTCATTAGAAGCTAATGCGTAACAAATATCAGCTAATGACTAAACCATCAAAGTGCATGTTTAAAATCAAGAAGTTTTCGCTTTATATGTATGTTGGCTGTGAATGTTGTTGCACCTTCTGACATGACTTCATTGGTTTCCCAAAAACAGGTAAGCGTAGAGGGTTTGTATAGAGAAGAAAGAGAGATGTTAGGAGCCGAAAAGAGAGGGACTGAGCTTTCTTTCTGCTTGCTGTCTCTCCTCACTGTTAGCTATGCTGCTAGAATTCCATAAAAGTCTTCGATGAAGCAGGAAATGACTTCCAGGGATTGGCATGTTGCTCTCTGGTGGCTGCCGTCATTGCTGAAGTCTCTGCTGCCTGTTTCATCCTCCTCCCATTCTCCCTTTACGCACTTCCTATTTTCCTCTATCCCTGTTTTCATTCTGCTTTTTTATATTCCACTTCATTTATCATTCATTCATTTGGCTTTTATTTTTGCCAAACTATATGTTTTAAAACTATTTCATGGCAATGCTCAGGGTTTAGGTAACAGTGTGAAGCGCTGAATTGAACTTCATTTTCTTTGCTTCTGGCCCTGGTTCATAAGCTGACTGTTCAGTCTTCCACAGAGCTTGAGCAAAGTAATTGGTCTGGTGTGACTCAGCTAGTGCATGTGGTTGTCTCTGATGAGGGCCATTCGTTTTTGGTTATTTTATGCCAGCCAATGATAGAACTTCCCCTTAACAAAACGCATATTTTTAATCACACTAAACAGAATAATGTTTCTGTAATTATGGTATATTTACTTCAGTTTCATCACAAAGTAGAAAAAAGTCAAACCTAAAATAACTGATTGTTTAAACAAATGAAGGGTTTTGAAACACTAAAACTATGAAATCTACTCTCAAGCACAAGTGAACTGTGTTAAGCTGTGCTCAACTTCTTATTTTACCTTTGAACAGCTAAAAGCAGCTGCTTAAAGAGGTTTGGAGTTGGGGTAAACGTTGTGGTGCACCAAAATATCGTTAACAATGATGTGCAACAACAGGAGCCAAATTCAGAGCTGGTCTGGGGTGATCTGAAACACCAAAATCCTCTACATTCATAGAGGTGAGGGTCTGCTCCGTAGTATTTGTGTTGGTATGCAAAATACTGATGAATGCAAGACTTCCTGTCAGATTGTCTGTTGACAGGGAGAAAAAGAAGACATTGTGTTATGATTGAAGACTGCCAAGAATACAAACTTTTCCATTCACATTTTTTTGTTTGTTTTTGCCTCATAATAGTCTGTCATGGAAATGGTAAGCTAGCAATGTGGGTAGTTTACTAATTAAAAGGATCATCTTCTGACCCCCGGTTATTCAAAGTCAAAGTCAAAGTCAACTTTATTGTCAGATCTGCAATATGTACTGTACAGGACATACACAGGACCGAAATTGATTTATACAGGTTTGTCTCATTGAGTCATGAGGACTCATTTTCAAGAGAGGCCTGTTTTAGACAAATCCACAGTTAAGGTACACACAACAATAAACAATAATAGAATGCAAATAAAGTAAAAATTAAAAAAGGTAGAGTTATTAAACAAAATCAAATCAAGGTGCCACATAAATCAAGGTAAAATGCAAAAAGACAAAACACAGGAACATTTTTTATTTGATTTTTCTATTGAACTTATTAGTTGTTTAAAATCCCATCAAGAGGTCAAAGTGCACAGCTTCAGGTTTTTTTGCAAGGTGTTCCAGATTACAGGAGTAGAGTAGGAAAAGGCCTTTTTGCCAAGTTCAGTTCGCACTGAGGGGACGCTGCAGGTAATGATGGCCTGAGAGTGCACGCTGCAACTGCACTGACGTGGCATGTGGGAGGAGATATAAGAAGGTAGCAGAGGAATTTATAGATGAAGATGAACCAGTGTGAGAGTCTACATGTAGATAATGATGACCAACTGACCAGTGAGTACAGGGTGCAGTGATGGTACAGTAGTTACAACCAGTTATGAATCTTAATGTGTTGTGGTAGATAACATAACATCCAACATCTGCAAAGAGCTGGCAGGGGCATTCATGTAAATAATGTCACCATAGTCAATGGCTGGTAGGAAAGTAGCAGCTACAAGACATTTCCTGGTGTTCAGAGTTAAGCAAGATCTTTTAATTTTGACTTCTTTATCAAGTTTTCAACATGAGGCTTAAAAGAGATGTGCATTGACCAAAATTCCAAAGTTTGAGTTTGCGGCCTCCTCTTGTGAATATAAGAGTTCGCAAATTCAATAGGAACACCATATGTGGGTAAGATAGGGACTGTTGGCACCAACTTTCTGTTTGAAAACAACATCCCTCTGGCTTTATTAGCATTTAGCAACAGTTTGAGGTGGAATAAGTCAGACTGAATGATGTCAAATGCAGACTGTGGAAGCTGGAAAACCTTGGCAACAGTTTTAGCTCGACAATAAACAACTGTATCGTCTGCATAGAGATATAAGGAGGCATTCCTAAATTACTTTATGGTTCTGTTATGGTTGTTCCAAGATTCATTCAGAGCTGATTTCCCAAAAATTATTTTAGTATTTACTGCTTTTTAACATATCATCTAACAGCTCTTAAAATCTGGTTTGCTTTTTGTGATCTCAGCATTTCTCTGCTACCAGAAGGAGATGGCTTTGATTTGACAATAGACTGCTAGTTTCATTAGGAAACAGTCGCTGTTTAACACAGGATGCTGAACTTCCTTTTGACTTTTTTTTTTGGCTTCTACCTTCTGTCTGCCTTGTGTTTCTGCCTTCCTGTCTTTCTGGTCTCTGTGGCATTTTTGTTGGGCTATGGGGAAAAGTTTTTCTGCGATATTAATCACCATATCTTTTCTAGATGGAATAGCTGCTTAATTGTCTTTTATCTTCTACTCTCATTACTGTACACGTGGCAAGTGTTAAGTAGTCCTAGCATTGTTCTTTACACCACTCTCCCAGGACACAGTTAAGCTGTATTCCTAAGTGTAATGAGATGTATTGATTATTAACTTGAAGCCATTTTAAAGATCTGGCAGTTTAAAGTGAGAAATGGTCTGGCAGGCTGTGCGATCATCTTGCTGTTTATTCTCTGACAGGAAGTAGTTAGTCTAAGTGGAGGTCCTGCCCAGGCCAGAGCTTTCCTGTTTCACTAGCAAGATGCTGATGGGATCAGTGCTACTCAGCACTTGGTGTGTACTTGAATTTGTTTTTTGTGGATGACTGTTATGTTCAACAAAATCCTATCTATTTCAGGTCTTTTTTCTTCCTGTAAGATTATGTAGAAAGCTGAAACAGAAAAGTGAGTGAAAAGTTAGCCAGAATACCACTCATGCTACTCTCAAAACCTTAATGATGTGATTAATTAGTTGATTGGCACAGAGGTAATTAAGTGCAATTACTGGTAGATCTTTTATTTCACCTTTTGTGTTAAAATTTTAACCAAAAAAAGCATTAAAGTATCCACAAGCTTTAAATGTGATCGTGAAATTGACTTCTTGTAAAAATATTAAAGCATACTGTGTCAAAGAAGCTATGTAATCAATTGTTATATTTCAAGTATGTTAAGTCTCGTGTAGAGAAATAAAATATATAACCAGGGCTTAATTTGTAAACCAAACGATGCCAGAACTCAAATAGCAGTGTGAGACCAAGGTTCACTGAGGCCAACATTGATACCAGAACACACACACAACACAACGCTCAGGTGCACAAATGTCAAAATACCGAACCAATTCATATTAATAATTTAATGTACTTTTAAACACTTTATGTGATTTACAAGTGTGGCCTCTTAAGTGCAGGATCATTTCTTACCATAGTTGTTTAGCACGCTCCACTTCTCTCACACATCCTAACAACCCCCACCCCTCCAGCTCCTGCAGGTAAGGGACGTTTCACTTCAGGACAAATTGAGATTGTGATTGGTCAGTTGCTGACAAGCCCACTGGATTGATTGACAGGTGGCATCGAGGATCAGACTCATGCAAAAAATTTATAGATTTTACTGGCCCGTTTGTGTCATCATTCATTCCATATTTGTTACAAATTTATTCAATATTTTGGTGAATCTAAGGTTTTATAACTAAGCTTCCTTACATAACTTTATTATTACCGTAGTAGGCCTGAGAATTATCGGATCCAAGCAGTTATCGGGATGCACCCTGTCAAAATAAGAGAGTTTCCGGATCCTGTTCCAGCAAGATCCAGCTCAAATTAAGCCCCGCCTACAACCTAAACTGTTAAATATTTTTAAGTTGTAGGCAATATTAAAAATCAAGAATCAAGAATCAAGAAGGTTTATTAACATTGCATCAATTTTCATCAATACAGCGTAAATATGTAGTTACAGACATCCAGGAGAGAGAATGAGTGCAAACAAGCTGCAGCTCAACAAAGCACATGACATGTTTATCAACACATGATATGTTTATCAACACATGATATGCTCATAGCGCGGCCAGTCCCAATCTGTCCCCAGATGAAGGTCAAAAGCAGGAAAACAGGCAAAGACACGGGGTTTCACAGCATTGATATTAAAAAAAGATGAATCACATTTTGTCTTCAAGACACCGCGTGATCCAGTAAAAACCATATCAAAAGCACATTTAGTTACAATAACAAATGGAGATACGGCAGGCAAGGAGATAAGTCTGTGAGTAATTTCAGACAAACACAGAGTTCAGCAGATGTGCAGCTGGGTGTTATCTGAGGCTTCACAGAAATCTCTGGGGAGGGGGAGGGGGGGGGACTCTTCAGCTCCACACTCCAGGAGAATGGCTTCCCACAGCCTACTTTTCAAGGACATGTGCAGAAGCCAGATAATGTTCTTGTTTGTTATCCAATAGACCACAGTGTTCTTTTCCACTGCCGCCTTCAAGTCTGTGGTGCTGTTTCATGGCCGAAAGAAATCCAAATATGTGGTTCCGCTCTGCTCAGCTTCATGAACTCCCATCTGTCCCTTGATTGATCCGGGGTGGCTGTAAACAAGTCCCAAAACGGACAGCAGGTGCGCGGTGGTCCACCACTGCTCCAAGCGAGCGATTGAGCTCATACAACAGCTGGGATGAGGAGCTCACGGCCCGGTTCAGAGAATTTTGCTGATCAGGTAGTGCCGACAGCGCGCTGATAGCTGCCGAAGCCTCCCTCAGCTTCCAGTAACAAACAACTCCGCTCACGCCAAAAAACAGAGCAGTTGCTACCAATAATCCAATAATCCACAAATCCTCCACGTCTTCGACACTTAAGACGGTCAGACACATGGGCTGCCACTGACCCCACGAGTCCATCACGTATCCAGCCGCGTGTGTGTCGGAGGGACAGACAGCTTCTCCTGGCACGGTCCGCTTCGTGGAAAAAATCTTATCCATTGAAGAAACAGCCCAATTTATTAATTCCATATTGGTTCGAGTGAGCGCTGAAGGGTCGCAGACGAGACGAAAAGCAAGCAGGGAGTAGGAAAAACTTAGGGAGGGAAGAGCAGAAAGATATGCGACCTGCCTTGCCGAGTGCCGGAAGTAGTGAAATGAAATGAAAGACTAGTCAGTTGTTTCTGAACTTGGCAACATGAAAATCCACATTGAGGTTTAAAGTACAGACCTGTTATATTTCAAGTTAATACTGTAGAATTTTTATTTATCTATTGAAGCAGAATGTGTAAACCTTAACTTACACTTTTCTTTATCGTGCACAGTGCATTCAGTGCTCTAGAAATGTTCTTTAAAAAAACAGTTTATGTTTAAAAATCACAGAATGAACACCCTTTTTAAGTATGTTTTGTTTTCACACTTGAGGCACTGCTGAGCTGCTGAACATGGGAATGATTTCATTAGGCTTGGCATCTAAAACATGCACTACAACAACTTCTCATTGGCTCCTTGAGGAATTTGAAGCCAGTTCCTTTTTTGTCCCTGTCAGCCTCCTGTAGTGCAAACAGCTCAGTGGATCCACTGGAAGGAAATGTTAGACCAATGCATTGTTGCAACGCCACAAACCTTTGTGCCTCTAAAGTAAGCTGATATTTAGGTATTTTTTATTTTTTGTCTAACTCCTCAGTTCATGTTTCATTGTAGTTCTATGCTTTGCAATCTGGATCTCCTTTTGCACAAAACACAGCAACAAGAGTTTGTTTACTAAATCAAGCCATTGATTGTTATTGGATAACTGAGCTGTTGGAAATATTTTGGAGACATTCTGTCACTTAGATTAAGTCTTTATCATTTTGTTCTAAAGCAGACCTGAACAGGCTCAAATACCTAGAGGTTTTCTGGTATCATGAAGAATTACCTTCAGGTTTCTTGAACTGTTTCAGCAGCGTCTTCTTATCCAGCTCAAAGAGGCATCAGTGGAACAGCTCATCTTAGTCCTGAAGGGACATTTGGCAGGATGTAGACATGGAAAGATTATACAGATAAATATTGTATATCTAGTCTATTGATCTTAGTCCCAGAGTTCCTTTGTAATGTCATTATTCCACCAAGACTCTGAACATCTAATTGTATAAAGCTGTGTCAGGGCAGAGTGGGAGTATCCCTATCCTTGCTGTGTTGGGATTATGACACAAATGCATATAAACTGTCTCTAAAGAGGCATTCTGTAAAAGCCCTTTGACTTTTCCTAATGCATCAAAGCCAGCCATTTTGGTTACTTTTATTGTAAAAGGCTGACCACTCCTAAATTTCCTGTTTAGATTTTAGATTTACCCTGCTTCAAAGATAAGTGCTTTCAGTGGCAGAAGCCTGCTTCAGCATTCAGGACTACATTTTACACAACTCTGCTCATCGTCTTCAGCTGATGTAAAGCCTTTTGATCGTACCTTTTGGTGCTGAGACTGTGAAGTGTCTTTATACTCAAATATTTGTTGTAATCTGATGGAAAACCTCAGGCTCTGCTTGGGGTATAAAATAGCTATATTTTTGGAAAATATACTGTATCTATGGTCTAACAAGGTTAAGTCAGGTCCTCTGGACGGATTCATCTTTGTAGAAACGTTTTGTCTTTTGTACAAAAGACTTCTTCAGTCTGAGGTGCTCCAACATCTGGGGTATTACTCAAATATTCATAACTGATCCAAACAGCTGCACTCAACAAAAGATTGGTACAAACGACAGTTTATTAATTTTATCAGGATTACCACTTGAAGTAACACAAGTGTTTTTATACTGATGCATGCTCAATAATCCAGGTAGAAAAATCTAAAAAAGTTAAGTCTGGTCCTCTGAGCATTCAAAAAAACAAAACAAAAAAAATTGGAATTATTTCGTCCTTCATCCGAAATACGTTGTCAGTCAGAGGTGCTGTATCCAGCTAAGTCTCATAAATAGCACCTTCTCATAGTGGATCAACTAGTTTGCTGCTGACAGTCAAAACTAGCTGCTCACATGATCAAGGAGGACCATCAGCCTGACGATGGATCGTTAGCACCCTGATGGTTGTTTGCTATTCACAGAGTGCTGAGTGATACTAGCAATAACAGCATTTCAGGAAGGCCTAGTTAGAGCAATGTGGATGGATATCCTGACTGGGCCTTCCTCAAAGCAGAGAAGAAACCCAAACAGGACTCCAGTTAGCCATCAGGTGAAAAGAAGGAACCCAGACCAGTGGTCATTCCGTATGTTGCGGGAGTTTCAGAGAAACTGAGATGTTTATTTTCTAAACACAACATCCCAGTGGCTTTTAAACCCCAAAATACATTACGACAAAGACTGGTTCATCCCAAAGATCCAGTCCCCCGGCACAAACAGAGTAATATTGTGTATGCTGTTCAGTGTCAGGAGGGCTGTGATCAGTCTTATATCGGGGAAACTAAACAGCCACTGGCCAAAAGGATGGCCCAGCACAGAAGATCAACATCATCAGGTCAGGACTCTGCGGTCTACACTCATCTCCAGGCCAGCGGTCACTCTTTCAGGGATGAAGATGTTCACATCCTTGATAGAGAGGAACAATGGTTTGAGAGAGGAGTAAAGGAGGCCATCTTTGTGAAAAGAAACCGTCCATCATTAAACAGAGGTGGAGGCCTCCGGGTTCAACTGTCTCCCTCTTACAATGCTGTTATTGCTAGTATCACTCAGCCCTCTGTGAATAGCAAACAACCATCAGGTGCTAACTATCCATCGTTAGGCTGATGGTCCTCCTTGATCATGTGAGCAGCTGGTTTTGGCTGTCATCAGCCAACTGGTTGATCCACTGTGAGAAGGTGCTATTTATAAGGACTGAGCTGAATACAGCAGCTCCGACTGACAGTCTTTCAGACGAAAGACAAAACGTTTCTACTTTTTTTGTTTTGTTTTTTGAATGGCCAGAGGACCAGACTTAACTTTTTTAGACTTAAAACTTAATGCAGTGTTCATATCAAGTCAACTTTAGGCTGTCCTGAAACAAAACTAATATGGAAACTTAAATTAAAATGGTGACAGTTAATAGAACGGGGGCTGTGTAATGAAATTGTTGCTTTTCTGAAAAAAAATAAAATAAAAAATAGACCTACCTGGATGTGTGGCTGGATACTGTGGTGATAATATTAAATGCAGATGTAGTCTATTAAGTTGCAGTAGAACACGGTACAATCAATAACACATGAGAATGGTCCTTGGCTCAGTTTTTAAGCACTTACTATGATAAATGACTTATTTGATGTATGTTTGGCAGAAGACTGAGATGGTATATAAAATGTCTGGATGGAAAAAAAAATCTCAGCTAACCTCATTCAGCTTTGCTGCATCAGTGGAAATCACTTGAGCTTTAAAGGTTCAGTATGCAGTTTCTGTAGAACTGCAGCAGTTAGAAATATTTTCAACAGGCAAAGCATTCTGATCCCTCCCCCTCAGAGCCATATGTGGCTCTGCCCCCTTGTGGTCTGTTGAATTTCAAATTCAAGCTCTGTTTTTATTGGCTGATTCAAATTCAAGCTCTGTTTTTATTGGCTGGTTACAAACTCTGTTTTTATTGGCTGGAAAATGGCGGGTCACCTTTTCTTTTTAGAAATGCTTATTTACCACCTGGAGAAGCAAGGGGACAATATATATATATTTTTTTTTTCAGAGATTACCTGGCTAACATCAGTCTGTCAGGAGGTAGTGACAGAGTGAAGAAATATGTTCATAAAAAAAGCTACATACTGCAGCTTTAATGATATTGGTTACCTGATTGACTTGCAGCAATACAGCAACATATTTGTCAATGGCTGGATGAGCTTGAAGACCTTCATTTGCAAAAATAGATTTATACTTGTACATTTTAAATTTTGATTTATATTACTTTTTGAAGAGCTATGCACTGGTTTTAGCAACAACAACAACAACAACAACAACAACAACAACAACAACAACAACAACAACAACAACAACAACAACAACAACAACAACAACAACAACAACAACAACAACAACAACAACAACAACAACAACAACAACAAATCCATCCATCCATCTTTACCCACTTCTTCCTTTTCGGGTCCCTGGTGCCCATATCCAGCAATCACTGTGCGAGAGATGGGAGACACTCTGGACAAGTCTCCAGTCCATCACAGGGACACATAGAGACAAACAACGATTCACTCTCTCACTCTCACCTAGGGACAATTTAGAGTCACCATCAGTCTAACATGCATGTTTTTGGTCTGTGGGAGGAAACCGGAGTACCTGGAGGAAACCCACGCAGCACAGAGAGAACATGTAAACTACACCCAGAAAGGCCCCTGGCCGAGATTTGAACTGGCATCTCTCACATCAACTGAGTCACCCTGTCACCTGGGAAAAAAATAAAATTTTACATCTGCACACCTTTATTTAAAAGGACATTTTTCATGAAAAACAATTTTTATAACTCTTCAATGTATTAATTTTTGTTTCAGAGTGAAATACTCTTATTTGTGGCTTTATGCACTTTACTACATTTAACAGTTGGATGAAAGAGGGTCAAAATCATTTCAGTGATTAATTACACATTTGTGTGCCTTATGGTTTTTCTGTTTAACCTTTTTCATAATGTGCCTTAACATTTCCACATCTGTATCAGTTGTTTTGGGAAATATACAATCCTAGAAGAGTGTTTTTATTCAATCTGCACAATTCATTTAACAAGTTTTAATGTTCTCAGTATGCTATTTAGTAATCACTGTATTTTACAGTGTTCAATGTATTAATTTATTTTTATTCATATTTTACCACTTAGTTTGTTTATAGATTGTTTTATATTTAATAGATTGTTTTATATTTAATAGTTTTCTGTGTATGGTAAAAATGAACATTTTTAGTGCTTTTGTTCAATAATATTTTTCAGATAAGATTATGGCACACAGTATATTGTGATTATTTATTTTGTGTGTGGAGACTTACTGTCAGCTAGATTTTCCTCACCACACAGTGTGGGTAACACATGAATCTCTAGACTTTGTTGTAGTAACTAAATGTAAAAGAAAGATGAACATTTATACACAAGTTGACATGATTGGCTTTATTAAACTGTCTTGTGATACTCTGAACAAAACACAACAAGATTAGAGTAGCACTTTCCTCTTCCATTTTCTTAGAATACTTCATCATTGATTTCAGGGAATGTAGTGGGAAACTTGACCCCTCTCTTTCATGGAGTCTTTTTTTGTATGGTTGTGTAGACGCAAACTACTCAGAATAACTGTAGAAAACAGCCCACAGTACACAACCTTGCAGCTCACATTAGTAATAATAAGCAAACTAAATAAAACAAAGCTTGACAAGTAGTTTTACTTTAAATACGCACATTTGTCTTGTGCAGGATAAAACAGACTATGTGCTTATTGTTCGTAAAAAAAATACAGATGTTTGTTTGTGCATCAAATAAACTGTTAATGAATATTTGTATATCAGCAGAGTTTCAACTAGATACTGGTTTTTATCAGTTCTTTCTTCTAAGATCTAGTTTTACATGTGGTGTGCAGGAGTTGCTGTCAAGGTTTTTGCATTATCTTTGACTCAATCAGTCTGTTCAGTTCACTGAAGAACGTTTGCTTCTGAACTGATATCCTTTGTGGCTCTTTGTCTTGCCACGCAGATACTGTCATCACTTTTTTTTTTTTTACTATCTCCATACAAGTCGTGTATTTTCTTGATAAGATCAGCCATGAGCTTCAAAGTGGCTAAATGTGATTTACAGCATCTTTAATGAAAGGACAGTGCAGAACGGTTGCTTGCTAATCCTTTGCTTGTCAATACCGACCTTCACTCCACCTCAGACTAAATTTAGAAACAGAAGGACTTTCATCTAGAGAATCGACCACAATGGTCGTATTTTGATTACGCTAAAGAAAAGGCTCATTTTAACCAAGATTACTCTTTATATCTTTGCTATGTATCAAAACAAGCCGTCACCTCACGGAAACAGCATGGCCAGTCTCACCCTGCTGTAATGTTATCAGCTGATGGCTGAAAGTGACAAAACCTTGCACTGCATGAAGATGGCTTTTACTGCTGACCAACAGATGACTGGACAAAAAACGAAAAGCCCTGCTGCTCAGGGGCAGCAATATCTCCAGATGCAACCTCATAAACCATTTTATGAGCCTGGATATTTTTATTTGTCAGCTGACATTCAATTTAAAGCATGAAAAAAAGAGCAGATGTGAGTCACTGGGTGTATTTTCTTTTCTTTTAAACGCTGCAGAACACATCTGTTGCAGAGATGCAACATCTGATGTCTTAATTTATTTAAAATTTTAAAAGTATGCAGCCACTATGGGTTTCAAAAATTTAAGTTGCTTTTCTAAGTATTAATGCGTGAAATAGACTTTATAGGGAAGTTTCTACTCAACATAGTCAAATTTCATTTCATTAAAAAAAGAATAATAAAATGTCATTTTTACAGTTTACACATTTTATGATCTCTGTATTAAAACTTAGACGTCAACCTTCTCTTCATGGCGTGCCTCTTTTGTCTTGTATTGTTCTGTCCCCAGTTGGAGCTCCACCCCCGTCCTCTTCTTGTCCTCTTCACTTTTCACAGCCTTTCTCCCCCTCATTTTTCATCATCCTCTCCAATATTGCTGTGTCCCCTCCCCCTCACAGACGCTCCTCCATGAACATTGTTGTCTCCTAATGTAAACACCACAGAAACTCTGAGCAGGAGGAAAAAAGATGAGGAGGACAGGAAAGGAGGGACACTTCCATCTCCTGTATTATCCTAATGCAAGTCCTTCAGTGAATTATTTCAAGTGCAATTATAGCAGTTTCCTGTTTTTGATTACTTTGCTATAGGGGTAATGAGCTGTCCTTTTTTAAAGTTGCATTTTTCTGTGCACAAAGCAGTGGAATAAGAACTTGTTTAGAGCTGTGTTTGTGAATGAGGACTACCTCGTTTGACTGTATTTTTGAATAATTTTGCTCATTAAAGCACGGACACACACAAAGCCAATGTACTTAATGGAGGGATAAGTGGAACACTCGGATCACAACAGATGCTTAAACCTGCACACATACATGCAGCAAACACACAAAACACTGAATCTGTAATTTATAACATTTTGTCAAGGTCATAAAACAGTTTTCCTCATTCTGTTTCCCCTTCCGCTCGCCTTTCAGTCCCTGTACATACAGGGGCTGTGGGTCCACATTTAATGCATCCAATTACTTAGCCCCCCCCATTCTTCTGGCTGCTGCATTACGTCAGGTTTGGCAGCTGTATTTTTAGCTGGTTGATGCCATTGGCCCTCTCTACCTCTCTGTGTGGATTGAGTTACCATGTTATTGCTGAAAGAGTCCAATAGAATCCTCCCGAGCAGCCTTCGTCCAATTGCAATTCATCGAACCACTGCATAATGGCACAAGTAAGGACGGAGGGAAGGCCATGGGCAGCTATAAGAAAACCAAGAGGCTATAAGCAGTTTTTGTTTACTAAAGACCAGTCAGGTTATAATATATTAATCTCTTGCCCTAGATTGTATGGGTGTATGTCGAGCAGGAGGGCATTTCTGTAGAAAATAGTCTGTGGTGAAGATATGAGTGCCAAATGTAAATGCAAGCTATTTTACATGGCTCCCAGACGCCAGAAATTATAAGGTTGTTGGAGGAAAAATTGAGCAGAGTTATGAAAATACATTCAGAATTATTTTCAGTTGGCCTTTTCATACTCCCTCTCATTATTTCTCTCTTTAATAGCTACATGAACGTTAAGGGGGCAGTTATGCTGATAGTAGCAATGAAGTTGTGTTCTGCACAGCTGCGGCATCAGAGTGGAGCGGTGACAGCTAGACGCCTTACTGCTAGACTAACTTGCACAGGGACTTGGAAAGCTTGGAATGTTTTCACTCAAGCTTCAAGTGTTTGCCCGTTGGAGTAAACAGTATAAAAGCCAACAGCTTGACAAACAGCCAGCCCCCTCCCCGAGATAAATCACAATGCTTTCACTGTGACATCATCATTGAGATGCTGATGGCCTCTATTCCTCTTAGACTCGTGCTTTCCATCCTAATCATTTTTTTAAATCTCTTCCTCAGCTCAGTTTGCTTTGCTGGCATCACAGCAGTCTTGTTTCCGTGGTCTAAGCAGAGAGGGTAGTGTGGTACTACTAATCACCTAATAATCCTATTCATTCAGTCCTCGGACAAGGTAGGCAGGAGTGTCACTACTTCATATATACCATACACTCCCATTCATAGTAAAGGTCAGGGAAAACGACAGCAGAACTCGACAACAGTAAGCTGCTTAGGGTTGTAGGTATCGTACTAACAAGGTATTTGAATGTTGGGAGATTAGCCACAAGTTATGTTCATTATTATGACTTTGATCATAATTACTGGTACAAATATTTAGTTTGTATTTCTTCATTGTATATTTCGCCCAGGTTGCATCAGGAAGGGCATCCAGTGTAAAACAATTATCATATCCCTGCAGAATGAAACTTACTTACATATAAATATGTTGTTACTTGTACTTGATAACTGGCTGCAGCTAAATGATTATATAGAAAGTTAATTGACACGTGTGTAATTGTTTATTGCCTTGTCAAGATGCATTGTGACGAGGTAAAGTTTTTCTTTTTTACAAAACCATGAGCAATGCACATTTTTCTTACAAACAATAATTAATTAATTTATAATAATAATTAATTCAATTTACAACGCACTTTTCATTACTGAAAATCTCAAAGTGCTACACATATATTGAATGCTACACACATTCATAAACCGGTGGCGGCAGACTACCATGCAAGGTGCTTTCCAGTCCTACCGGGAGCAACTCAGGGTTAAGTGTCTTGCCCAAGGACACAACGACACATGGTGCGGGTCCCGGGAGTCGAACCGCCAACTTTCCGATCGGGAGACGACTGCCATTACCACTACACCACGGCCGCCCGTACAAAGTTGTCACAAACATGATACAAGCAAACCCCCGAGTTAAGAACGAGTTCCGGACCTAAGGACCGTTCTCAAGTCGATTCTGCCGTAGCTAGGGGGTGAAAATAACGTCTTGTTTGTAGGTCCTGATTTCGTTCGTACGTCGCGGAAATAACGCTAACGGAGCGCCGCACACAAATTTATCGGCATGAGACTGAACAAGCGGACATACTGGGCCATAAACATGCACAGAACTTTATTTACAAACACTTATCTAACACATTACACCACACATGCATCCATAAACACACACAGTAACTGTACAGCAAACAGTAGTGTGCAGTACATTAATGTTAAACATTGCTATTCAGCACAGCACATTCAATACTGTAAAATAAAATGTAATTTCTTACTTTGAGATGGTCAAAGCCGACATCTTAGGTTGCCATGCGTTGATGTTGTCGGGCCGAGCAGCGCGGTGAACCGTGGCAGCATCTCCAGGCCTGTGTTAGCTTCTGCTAGCTGCCTGTTAGCCAGGACATGAGCTGGTGTTCGCGCGGCGGTCCGGCGCGATGACAGAGCGATCGGTGATCGATCCACGGCTGCTGCTCCAGGCTGAGGCGTCGACAGAGTTCACAGAGCAGATGTTTTTAAAGATTTCTATAAAACTCTATACACTCCACAAATAAATCCATCTAACGAGGATATTAATGAATTCTTGGAGAAAGTAACACTTCCAAAACTAGATATTAGTCAGTCATCAAAACTAGACTCACCATTAACATCCGATGAGCTCCATGAAGCAATTAAAAGCATGCCTAATAAGAAATCTCCAGGTCCTGATGGCTATCCAGTGGAATTCTATAAAATATTCTGGGATATACTAGAACCGATATTCTATAGAGTGCTACTTGAGTCAGAAGGAAATGGCAGGCTACCAACACATATGAATTCAGCTAACATTAGTCTCTTATTAAAATCAGGCAAAGACCCAGTATTACCTACCAGTTATCGTCCAATTTCTCTTATTAATGTAGATGTTAAAATAATTTGTAAAGTCTTATCAAAAAGACTAGAGAAGATAACTCCTGTTATTATACATCCAGACCAAACCGGATTCATAAAGGGAAGACACTCGAACACAAACACTCGCAGATTATATAATGTAATAGAGTATTCGTATTTTAAAAATATTGAAACAGCTATTTTTTCTTTAGATGCTGAAAAAGCATTCGATAGAGTAAATTGGAATTTTTTATTTGCTACCTTAAATAAATTTGGTTTTGGGAATTACTTCATTAACTGGTTAAAAATATTATATAGTTCACCAACAGCGTGCGTCAGGACAAATAATCAATTATCTTCAAGCTTCTGTTTACAGAGGGGCACCAGGCAAGGTTGCCCACTTTCACCAGCATTATTTGCTATTTTTATTGAACCTTTAGCAGCAGCAATAAGGCAAAGTGCTGATATTAAAGGAATAAAGCAGTGGTCACCAACATGGTGCCCGCGGGCACCCGGGTGCCCCCAAGGACCATTTGAGGTGCCCCCGGACCTGTTCTAAAAATAGCACAACTCACTACTAAGCTGCATTTAAACTTTCATTTTATTCAGTTGTTATTCTTTTTTTGTATTTATATATATTTTAAAATGTATATCTTAAAACTATGTTCTTAAAAATATGTTTATTATACAAATTTTTTTCAATTTACGCTTTGTTATTTCCAAAGAGTTGATCAAACTCGTGCCCTTTGTATGACTCCGTAACCACGAAGTAGCTCTCAGTTTCAAAAAGGTTGGTGACCCCTGGAATAAAGGGTAGAAACATAGAACATAAAATTAGTCTTTATGCTGATGATGTTTTGCTTTTTCTTGAGAACTCAGGAAACTCAATATCTAATGTTATCAAGTTAATCAACTCATTTTCAAAAGTTTCTGATTATTCTATAAACTGGACAAAATCTACAGTGCTTCCGATAAATTGTGTGTTTAATAATTCTCTTAATGAAAGACTACAATCAGGTAATATTAAATATTTAGGTGTTAATATCTCTCCTAAATTGGAGGATTTAATAAAATTAAATCATATCCCACTATTAAAGAAAATTGAAGACGATCTTACTAGATGGAGATCTCTACCCATATCACTTATGGGAAGAGTTGCCTCAGTAAAAATGATGGTGCTGCCGAGAATAAATTATTTATTCTCAATGATTCCAAATAAACCTTCAAATGAATGGTTTAAGTCCCTGGACTCTTCGATATCTAAATTCCTTTGGAACAATAAAACTCCGCGTATTAGTTTAAAAACATTACAAAAATCTAAAGATACCGGAGGATTAGAACTTCCAAACTTTTATTACTACTATTTAGCAAACAGGTTACAATATATATCAAAGTGGTTAAAACCAAATGCACTAGATGAAACTTGGATAGATATAGAACAAACTTTATGTAATAATATTAGGATTTCAGATCTACCATTTATCAGTACAGATTTAAAAAGACATGTCTGCTTTAAGAGCATCAATATTAGCTCATCTCTGACAGCATGGTGGGAGTATCTGAAAATGACAAAGTCTTCACTACTCCCATGTAGACATACACCTCTCTGGAACAATCCTGACATTCAACAAGAAAATAATATGTTAAATTTCCCAGGTTGGAGAATGAAAGGTATTGAATATCTAGAACACATATTTGAGGGTATAGACTTTATTCCATTTAATAAATTAATAATACAATATGACATTGATAATAAATACTTCCTACAATACCAACAAATTAAGTCAATTGTAAAAAAGAAATTTAAGCTTAATAAAACATTGTTGGAAACACCAACATGTGTGTTAGAGTTTATTAATTTTCAACCACCCAAATTATTATCTAAAATATACAAAAAATTGTCTAGGATCGATGACTCGATATCACTACCTGTTGAAAAATGGGAGTCAGATTTATCAATCAACTTTGAACAAAACATTTGGTCTCAAGTATGTTCAAATACTTTTAAATTGACTAGAATCTCCAATTTACAATTAATACAATATAAGGTTCTCTATAGCAGTGTTTTTCAACCACTGTGCCTAGGCACACTAGTGTGCCGCGAGTGATCGTCAGGTGTGCCTTGGAAATTATCAAAAAAGCCCCCCATTTCTACAACCTCTTTAAATTTAAGACCACATTGTTGTGGTACTGTTCAGGTGTATTTTTGAAGACATGTTAAGTGCAATTTGAAATAAGAAATATAAAATTTGATAAAACTACATTTTTGTGTTTATTTAATTCCTATTCAAGACACTTTGATAAGAATGACTATATATTTAATATAGGCGGATACAGTGTATCTATGTTTACAATTTTGGTTGGTGGTGTGCCTCGGGATTTTTTTCAATGAAAACACTGTGCCTTGGCTCAAAAAAGGTTGAAAAACACTGCTCTATAGAGTACATTATGCCCCACTGGTAATAGGTGGGTCTGCAGTGGAAGTGGTCTCCAGCTACAAATACCTGGGTGTACACCTGAATGATAACCTCAGCTGGAGCAACAACACCACCAGCCTGATCAAGAAAGGTCATCAGAGACTCTACTTCCTCAGACGGCTGAGACGAGCCGGTCTGAGCAGCCCAGTTCTCACCTCGTTCTACAGGTGTGCAGTGGAGAGCATCCTGTGCTCCAGCATCAACGTGTGGCATGGAGGCTGCACAGTTGAAGAAAGAAAAGCTCTGCAGAGAGTGGTGAAGGCTGCACAGAAGTCTGTTGGAGTCAGTCTCCCCACCATCACAGACATTTACACCTCTAGATGCAGGAAAAGAGCCACCTGTATCATGAAAGACCTCACTCATCCAGCACACTCACTCTTTGCCCCACTCCCCTCAGGACGGAGGTTGAGGAGCATCAAGTGTAGAACCACTAGACTGAGGAACAGCTTCTACCCTGAGGCTGTTAGACTCATGAATAAATAAAAATAAAATTAAAATAAACACTGCAAAATATCACATCATGCTGATGCTGATATGTTTTCTTGTTGCTGTGTTCATCTGTGACCATCTGTGACCATCTGCTCATACAAACTCATGTTCGTGCTGCTGTTTATTCCCACTATATTAGGCTTAGTGTATTACTAGTTGATGTTTTTCTTAGTTAGTTCTAGATGTTATTACTGTTTTTCTCTTTCATTTGTTGTTGGATGTAACTGGGACCTCGTGTACATAATCTCGTTTTCATCTCATGTACCACATGCGGTGCAAATGACAATAAAGACTCTCTGACTCTGACTCTGACATTATACAGGGCAGCGAATGTTTAAGATGGGCTTTATACCATCTAACAAGTGCTCACAGTGCATAAGTAATACACCTGATGATTATATTCACGCGCTCTGGTTCTGTCCACCCGTTCAGAGGTTCTGGGTACAGGTATGTGAAGACTTGTCTAAATGTTTGAAAATTAATATCCCACTCTCTCCATCTGTTTGCTTATTGGGTATCTTTGAAGATGTTATACTAGAAAAAAATACATCCTATATGCTTTTCACTGCCTTATGCATCGCAAAGAAAACCATACTCGTAAATTGGAAAAATAAAAATAATCTTAGCATTAATCAGTATAAAAATCTTCTGTTAGATCATATTAGTCTTGAAACAGCATCTGCCGACACATTGGATCAACCTATTTGGCATTCTTTGATCGGCTCCGTTACGTAGTGAGGGTGGGGGGTCTGGGATGTGGCCTTGTGGGGCATTGGGACTGGAGGGGGGGAGGTTGGGGTTTGGGGCGCCGGGGGGTTAGGGCTGCTTGGGCGGGGAGGACCTTGTCTTCGACCTGGGGAGGACCGGGGGGGTTCTGGGGGATATCTACTGGGGGCGGCATGCGGGCCCTCGGGTGGTCGGTGGCGGCGGTCATGGGTCGCCGGTCGGTGACCCGGCTGTGCTGGGGTGGTTTCGGGGTGGGTGCCGGGGGCTTGGGACTCTGGGGGCGTGTCGTCCCCGGGCTTGGGCCTGGTGGGGGTCGGGGGTCTTGGGCTCTGGCGGGCGGGTCGCCGGGCTATGGGCTGGCTGGCGCTCTGGTGCCCGGCTCTGGCCGGGGGCTCTCGGCTCGCTGGTGGGTTGGGGTTCATGTGCTGGGGGGTGGGTGTCTGGGGGCGTGACTGGTGGCCAATGGGAGGGGGCGGGCAAACCCAGCCTGGGTGTCTAATGTGTTATGTGTTCTGAAAGTTGTTAATATGAAGGGTGGGTATAGTATTTCTTCTGGGGTGGGGATTAAGTGGATGTCCTGGATGATGGTCTTGGACTATACTTGGCCGGTGTGCGGGCCCCGGTTGGGGCCTGTTCTTGGTGCTTCCTGGCTCTGTCGACGGTTGGGCGGGCGCTCTTGGCCGTGCCGTCCATGTGGGATTTTGTGTCCTCTTGGACGGCGGGCTGTCTGCGGTTCGCAGGGGTCGTGGCGGCCCTGGTGGGTGTGGGCTGTTGGTTCTGCTGTTGGCGACCCTCGGGCCGTGTCCCTCTCTGGTCTTGGCTCAATGTCCTGGCGGTCGGAGAGGTGTTTCCTTTACCTCACTCCTTGGGTGGACCTTGGCGAGCTGGGGGGGTAAGCAGGGTCAGCGGGGGAGCTGACTCGCTGTGGGAGCACTGTTCCTGCAGATATTTTTCTCCCCATCCCTCAACACGCACCTCCGCCCTCTTCATCTTAAATTAATACATGTAGGGAATTTGGGTCTCGGGTGTGCTGCAATGGTTTTACATCTCTGTTGTTAAGAGCACCTGGGACTCAATTTTATATACACTTTAGACATTCATTCATAAACATCTTCATAAAAGTCACATATAGGGAATGGAGTGAGCACTATGGCTATGGGTGGCGGGATGACATCAATCTCGCCCCCATGCCTATGCTCACTCAACATTATGCATCTAGACAATTAGGGCCTGGGTTAGAGTTGGAGTGGAGGGGAAACTGGTACAATGCTAGCCTTTGCTCCTTCTCTTTCCCTTTTAAATACACTTTACAACAACACTCACCAACAGTACATTTGGGGGCGGGGGTGTGTGTGTCGGGGTCTTGATTTGTTAATTTCAATTTTATTTATTTATGTATTTATTTATATATTATTTATTTATTTTTCTCTTACCCCCTGGTTGCCTTGCGGACATTCTGGGGGTGGGCCGTCAGGGGTTGTGCTGGGGTGTGGGGGGGTTCGGGGCCTGCGGGTTCGCCGTGGGCGGGGCTGGCAGTGCGCTCCCTCTGGGGCTGCTTGGACTCGGGTGTCCTGTCCTGTCGGCGGGGCGCGGGGTGTGCCGGATCTTGGGACGTCTGCTGCTCTCCACCCCAGAATGAATGGGTCTACCTCCTGGGTTTGGATGTGGGCTGCCCCATGTAGGGAGCAGGTACATGTCTTGGACCTAGGGGGTATAGAGTGTGCATCGGGATTATGAATGGAGCGTGTCGTTATTGTTTGTCTTTCTGTGACTGAGGGTGAGGATGAGGGTGGGTCTGAATGAGTGTGTCTGTGTATGAATGTTTAAGTGTCAGGCTGGGACTTGGACTGCCCCCTCTCTGATACTTCTGAGGCTACCCAGTGTCGCGCTCCTGCCACGTGGCCCCCTGGTGGGTGTTCCTCTGCCTGCGGGCGTGCTTGGGGCCCTCACTATCTGGGGCTGGGCGCTTGGGCGTTTGTCAGCTCGGCCTGGTGGCTGCCTGGTGGGGCTCGGGTCCTCTGGTCCTGTCAGGTCTGGACCTGAGGGATGGGCGTCCCCGGTGCCCGAGCCTCGGTGACCGGCCCTGGGGCTACGTCGGTGCAGCGGGCTCCGGCGGGGGCCTGTGTATTGTCGCTGTTGACCCCGGGGGGTCATTGTGTGTGGTCCCTGGTGGGGTTCGTCCGGTTCTTCCACTTGGTCGGATCTGGGGAGTGGACGAGTGGCTCGTCCTGTTCGGGTGGTCCTGGGGACTCTGGGCTCGGGGTCCTTCCTGGGGTCTTGGGCTTTGATCGCCCCTTCGTCTGTCTCGGGCTTTGGGGGGACGGGTCTCTGATGCTTCACAGTCGCTACTAAATGTTCTATTGGAGGAACCTCATTCACTTATGCATGCTCACAACCACACACAAATGGATGCAGGGATGTATAGTAGATGTATGTAGATGGGTATATAAATGAATATAAATATATATGTATTAGTGCTTTAACAGAATAACCGAGTTTTCGACAGATCGAGTGCTTTGACTTCTATCGAGGCTTTTTTGTCCACCTCGGGTACCCGTAGTGATGTCATCACGTTGCAGTAAGGTCTGTACGTCACATCACGTGATAAAAACAGAGCGCAGGGTAGCTTTTAGCTTTTAGTAGATGCTACAAAATGTATTCCTTTGTGCGCACGGATGTATGGAGCTGGTCCAGTCTTGTCAAAAAGGTAAAACAGTTTATAATTTTATAAATTGTGCTACTCATTGAAACATCCTGTTGACTTCTTTGCTATGAACACCGTAGTAGATTGTGTGACAGCAGAGGGCAGTGTTGCAATGCAGGTCCCATATATAACACTGCCGAAACGGCTTCATCTCTCTCGTTTCACAAAGAAAAAGAAACAAATATTCATCTCTCTAGAGCTATTAAAAATCTATAAACACAATCTCTAAAAGTAAACCTAAATTGCACAGCACTGCAGGCGGTGGTACGGTGTGGCTGTGGCCCCATTTGTTTTTTAAGTTTCGGTTTTCAGCGCCTTACTTTCACTTTTAAAATTAATAATAATAACTAATAGTTTTGTTTTTCCTGTGACTTATCTGCAGTATGATAAATGATAGGAGCATAATAAATGCTCCCAATGTTTTGTTGGTCTTTTTTTCTTTTTGTAAAGACGTTTTTATGCATTCATATTTATTTATTTATTTTGCATCATAAGACACTGTGACGTCATCGGCTACTCGAGCGTCGCTCGAGTTTTTTTTTGTTAATGTCGAGGTTAAAAATTATGTACTCGTTCAACCCCTAATATGTATGTATATTGTATATATATTTGTAGGTATGGGTATGTGTATTTATAGAAATCTTTTGCAAGGTCATGAATATTATCAGTCTTTATGCTTGTATGTTTCGTTGTTGTGTTCTGTCATGTGCTTTGCAGGATTGTGGACGGAGGTTTGGTGTGTTTGCCTTGTGCTCTTTCTGTGGACAATTGTTGTTTTGTTGTCTCACTTTCTCTTTTCTTTCTTTCTCTCTATTAAAAAAAAAAAAAAAAAAAAAAAAAAAAAAAAAAAAAAAAAAAAATAAATAAATAAATAAAAAAAAATAAATAAAAAAAAAAAAAAATACATATTGGAGTGAGAGGATGGCTATAAGGTGTGAAGGGAGGCCATCTATAAATGNAGAGTTCACAGAGCAATTCCAGCTTTGTAATTTATCCATATGAGGCAATCCTGGACCAAACACAGTGCTCACAGCCAGCTACCAGGACAACAGAACTACCTAAAATGGCGGCCGGAAGTTGCGCAATCATGACAAAAACGTTTCATTTTTATTAAAAATATAATTTATAAAGCCTTTAAAACAACCACAGCTGCAACAAAGTGCTGTACACATGAAATTAATAACATTTAAACATAAAACAAAAAATATATATATATATATTTTTTTTTTTTTCTTTCATATTTTTATCAAATTATTAAATATGAAACGTTCGTAGGTCCGAATTGCCGTAGGTCGCAGGCGTCGTAGGTCGGGGGTTTGTATTTGTATATTTCCTGGCTGATTTGATGTTCTCTTTGATTATACCATGCCTTCTGATCCGTTTCACTAATCGGTCTTTTGCAGACACGTGACATTTTGCACTCCCGGTCGCCATATTGTATGGATACCGGTTCATTTAAACAGAGGAAGTCCATGCCTTAGCTGCTACCTCGTAAGGATCAATGTTGTTAATTGAAGCTAACTTCACCATGTAACGTTCTCTGGCTTCAAGGTTGAGTTTCTCTCTATAAGGCTTCTGCTCATTTTTATATTTAGTTTGCATTTTGCTGATGTTATTGTTCTGTATCGCACTGTGTTTAACATGGACTTCCTCTGTTTAAATGAACCGGTATACAGGTGACCCCCAATTTACGAACGAGTTAGGGAGATAAGAACAGTTCGCAGCTCGATTCTGCCGTAGCTAGGGGGTGAAAATTATTTTTAAAAAAAATTTATCATGCTAACGGAGCGTGCGCACACATAAGCATGTACAGTAGTGTACTGTAATGTTAAACATTGCTATTCACATTTACAGAATAAATAAAAATATATTTTCTTACTTTGAGATGGTCAAAGCCGACATCTTAGGTTGCCATGCGTTGATTGTTGTCGGGCCGAGCAGCGCGGGGGCCGGCGAGCCACCGCAGCTGCTCCAGACCTGTGTTAGCTCCCGTGTTAGCTTCTGGAGCTAGCCAGGCCGGAGGTGTAGCCAGGCCGGCCGGAGGTGTTCGCGCGGCGGCCTGGCACGATCGGCGATAAATCCGCTGCTGCCTGAGACATCCACAAAGTTCACAGAGACGTTTCCAGCTCGTAATTAATCCATATGAAGCCATCCTGGTCACCAGTCTTCGGCCGGCTGCCGGCAGCTAACCTAAAATGGCGTCCGGTGTTGTACATTAATTTGTGACCGGAGACCCCAGTGACTGAACCTAAAATGGCGTCCGGTGTTCTACATTAATTTGTGACCGTGTAAACTGAAGACCTACTTCCTGCTTGAATGAATGCTGCCCAAGATTGCTCAAAAATGATCAGAAATGATCTTTTTTATCATAATTATTATTTATAAAGCCTTTAAAACAACCACAGCTGCAACAAAGTGATGTACACATGAAATTAAGAACATTTAAACACAAAAAAAATAAATAATTTTTTTTTAATACAGTAATTTCATATTTTTATTAAATATGATACGTTCGTAGGTCCCGTTGTTCGTAGGTCGATGGAGTCGTAAGTAGGGGGTTTGCTGTACACCCAACATGGCAACCGTAAGTGCAAAAAGACATGAGCCGTGACGTCACGTGCAAAAGACCGATAGGAGATTTGACGTTAAAACGGTCCAAATGTTTTAAAAGATGATTGAAACAATATTCGTCTGTTGCTGACTTACTTTAAAGAGTTGCTGAAGGCAAACTGTAGAAGCAATCATTGATTAATTAATTACAGTACTCATCATGTATCATGTTTTGTTTGCAAAAAAAAGACTATTTACAAAATATAATGTTTAAAATGTACAAAAAAATTACTCTATTTTTATACACCTTACCATAAAACCATTTTAAGCATAAACTTTGTCTAAAAGTAGCAAGATGTCCTTGAATTTAGCTTTTTTTGTCAACTTCCATTATTCGACTGATACAGTATATATTTGAAATAAATTTTCTTTAAAAAAGTGATAGGTTTTTCATTTTAACTTTTCACTTTGAATGTGTGATTCAAAAACAACTTTGGCCCGTGACTTTGCTACCTAAATGGAAACCAGGTGATCTGAAAAACAGATGCTTTGCTTTCCCTCAAATCCCCTCGGCTTTCCCATCAACCTTGAAGTCAGAAACCTACACCATGAGACCACAGGTTTGTTGCTATTGTGCTGAGCTCCTACGGAGCAAAAACCTGGGAGCTATGTGGGGTTTTGAGTGCCTCGTGTTGCTTGAAAGGATCACTGAGTGACTTTGGAACAAAGGGGGAGGTATGAACCTGATATCCCCTCAGTGTCACTCAAACAGCCACATCTTTCACACAGTCTTCTCATCCTTCTCAGTTTGACTTCACTGCCTCCTTTGCAAATGTTTTCTCAAGACCCCTCGTCCTGTTCTTCCCAACTGTGATCTTTGTCCCAAAAGGGACATACTGTATTTGATGATTGTAGTCACTATTAGCCAGGGCTGAACAATTAATTGCATTTGCAATAATATCGCAATATGATAAAATGAGATTTTCTAATCGCGAAGGCTGCAATTTGTCTGGTCACGTGACACAAATCTTTATCAACACCACAAAAAACACCACAAAGACATTTACGATGGTTGCATGGCTAGAATGACAACAACCAGTGCTTCAACTTCAAGTAAGCAAAGTATCAGCCGACAGGGATCACTGACCGAACAGTTTGAACTTCAAACAGTACATTTTTTTATATCTAATTTTTTACATTTATTTATTAACTGTCATGTGAAGTTCAGACAGTAGTTAAGAAGTTCACTTAACATGTTTACTATTATGTTTATGAAACAAGAAAAAATAGAAATGGTGAAAAGAAAAGGCATAGATTTGTTTGCTTTATTGTAATCTCTGCTTTAAATAAATCTGACATTGTTTATTATAAAACAGATTGATTCATTGCTTCTGTTTGTTGAAAAATACTTGAGAAGATATTTTTAAAAAATCACGTTTTAAATCGCAATTACAATTCGTAGAAAAAAAAATTGCAATTAGATTATTTTCCAAAATCGTTCAGCCCTAGTCACTATCCACCTTATTCCTAGTCCCCATGGTGCCTTGCATGAATTATGGGCGCAACTTCCAGCGTCAATCAAAACCGGTGTTTGTTTATGTGTTAACAGTACGAGTTAGTGTAGTTTCTCGGAGCATTGTAGATTTAATTTAAACTTGTAAGAATTAGGGGTGCACCGATTGCAGTTTTCTGGCCTATCACCTATCTCTAAAAAGACTGACCTGCCTATTCCGATTTTGGCCGATTCCGATTTTGTTTTATAAGCGACACTGTCAGGTGTTATAAGGTCACAACACACCTTCAATTTTCCAATCTTATTTAATTGAAAACTTCCCCTTGAACAATATCCTAGAAACAATACAAACTTGTTTGAACTGGCCATGAGGTAGTGCTATGAAATATAAATGAAGTTCAGACTATTGTTAAAACTACAAAAAATCTGTAAAATCGGTTTCTCGTGTAAGTATCGGCCAATCTCCGATTTCCCAAAATTAAGGAAATCGGGGCCAGTAAATCTGTGCACACCTAGTAGGAACACCACATGTCAGAGTTCAAACTGGACAATATAATCATGCCACTGAGGACTAGGGATGGAGGACGAGCTGAAGAAATGGCTGCAGATTACATCTACGGTACTAGCATATTTAGCTACATCTTCTAGCTATTTAGCTACTTCACTGACTCGGTTCTTCTGACGGTGAATCGATGAACAACCTGAAAAGCTCTGAGGTGCATTAGTATCTACACAGTAATAAGGTCAGTGGTGATTTTTTAAGAGGTGGGACACAATCTTATTTACCTTAAAGCAGAAAAGACTTAAAGTCTCCATCACTGATCTTGGGTTAATTACAGAGAAAATCCTAAAACTGAAGATGAACAAATACTATAAAGCTGTGTCCTCCATATACTCGACATCATACCTGATATTCTCCTCAATGTTTTCAATCCTTCTGAGGATCCGGCGTCTCTTCTCCGGTGGTTTATTGTACTTTGTAGTCCAGACACAAAGTAGGATGCAGGTTTTCCTCCATCAGCCGTTTGTCAACAAAGTGAAATGAGCTCACATACAGAGTTTTGGCTGGTCTCTTCAAGTTCACATTTTTCAGCCACATTCTTCTTAATTCCTCTTCTGTAGGTAGGAGCTGAAACTGTACAGTACCTCTTTTCACAGGAACTCTTTTTGTTTTGGGTCCTTGTTCAAACTCTGTTGTTGTAGCCACTGATTTAGTTTGGTCTGGTTGTTCCTGCAGCCGTGAACACATGTACCTGAACTCAGCACGGCTATTTTAATAAACTTTATGGTTGTTGAAAAAATGTAAACAAAACAAAAACAGCATTTTATCTGCTAAATTGAATATAAATTACTTTCAAATAAATCGTGGTTCGTGCTCTGCTACCATGGTTAACCAATGCTAACTGTTACTTCTTGTCTGACAGGAAGTTGTACCAGAATCATTTATACAGCAGAGACCCCAGGAATAAAGTGGATAGTGTTGATGAGTGTAGACTCAATGCTCTGTCTGCACTTTCAGTTAGGTTTTAGTGTCTGCCGTTTGCTCATTGCCTGACCAGTAATTTACATTTGTTTCATTTTATTTAACAGTGCAGGTAAAACACTTGTCCATTCCTTGTCTTCTGTATGTTAGATGTGAAAAAGGACTGGTCAGATCATGCCCTGTGGTGGGAAAAGAAGAAGACATGGCTGCTGAAAACCCACTGGACGTTGGACAAGTATGGCATCCAGGCCGATGCCAGGCTGCTCTTCACGCCACAACACAAACTACTTCGCCTCCAGCTCCCCAACATGAAGCACATGAAGGTTAAGGTGAACTTCTCAGACCGGGTCTTCAAGGCTGTGTCGGACATCTGCAAAACTTTCAGTGAGTAGCTCTACTGGCTCATTCTAATGACACCAGATTGTTGGGAATGTGTTTCATTTCAGTAGAAATGTGTAAAACCTTCATTATGAGATGAGGCAGGATGCCAAGTGGCAAAAAGCTATGAGAAAGAAGGATTTTAGACACAGCGGAGGTGCCCACCCTGCTCCAATGAAAACTTCCTCTAGTGGTAGTATTTTTTACAAATGTTCTCCGTCAAACGTTGATGATCATATCCTTCCTCTTGCTTTGTTATTTTGGTAATTAGTTGTGTTTGTTAAACACTCTTTCAGCTCTGCATGTTACAGCATGGGTGACCAGTCAGAAGTCATGTCCTTGAACCCAGGTCTGCATCTGTCTCTCTCCATAATGTTTAGTATACAGAGATTATCAATCTGTCTCAGGCTTAAAACTCACACCCATGTGCACATGAATGCTTATTCTTTTAGTTCTCTGTGTTACTTAAACATGATCTCCTCTTTTTTTGATCATTTTCATATGTAAACGCCCCCCACATGCTGTAAACAGTGGCTCTAATGACCCCACACACTCTGGGGGTCTTGTATCACTGGCTCCATACTGTCCTTTCTGTGAGGGATGAGTCAGAGGTCACATTCTGGACCCCATTAGGCTCTGACCTGCTGACTTCCACTTTTCTGCAGCAGACCTCACCCCGTGCCCCTGATTCCTAGCTACAATTTCAATCAGGGTTTGCAAGTTTTTAGAAGCTCCCCACCCAAATAAAACCTTCTGTAAGACGGGGTCACAGCACACCTGTTGTCTTTATCACAGCACTTCAGCTGGATATTTTAGCTTCCAGCAGCAGTCTGTTACTTTTTGTTAGCTGTTACAGGTAGTACTTTAAAAGTAAAATGATTTGGGGGTGGGTTTAGAAAAAATGTCACATTTTAACTGTTCAGTTAAAGTGTTTTGGAAAACAGAAGCTGGAAAATATGGACCAGCCAGGACATCGGTAGCTATGTTTACATGGACATAAGTGATTGGATCAAACGGCCGTTGGGAATAAAAATGCGTAATGTAAACGCCCCGTTCGGGTTATTTTTTGTTTATTCCGCGCAATCTGAAATAATTTGTGATCAGAACGAAACAGGTGATTTACGCCTATTCATAACCTGAACGCTTGTACTGTAAACTGCATGCTTGTAAACTGCTGCATGTAAACGCTTGATCTGTTCGTTTTTATCTGATCGTAAAAAAATGACCTGACTGCGCATGTGTGACCTATGTCATTTCCGCCTGGTTAATGCTAATAATATTAGCATGTCGGGGAAGCTAAATTGGTCGGTGCAACATTTCTACTAGAAACTTTGAAAGAGCTCAAAATGATCTGTTACCTGTAGCTCAGTCAGGGAGTGCAGTAACTTCTCCACGTCATTAAAACCAGTGGTGGGCACCAGCCCGCTAAAGCACAAATCCGCTAATTGCGGACCTAAACAATTTGTTTGCGCTTTAGCGGATTTACTAATTTTATAATTCATAAGCGGATTTGCGCTTTTTCTATTTAAAATGCAGTACCGCTAATAACTAATTATTAGCTATCAGTATTCATTGTCTTGAACAGTGGAAAGTTTAACTGTTATGAATCACAATGCACGTGATCCATTCTACAGCTCCCCTCCCAACTAACAGCAATCATTGAGAGAAGGTATATGTTCATTCTTCCTGTTGCTTTCAGTCATGGTTCTGATTTTACAGACATTTCCCACAATGCTGCTGTGTCTGCTTACGTAGCAGGAAGGCAATGGTTAATGTTTCCTGTACACCGTGCTTTGCTTTCGTCATGTGCCCATAATGCATTGCAGCGCTTCAGTTTTCCAGTAAACAGTTTTAACCCTTAAGGGCGAGATACACTCGAGCGTCCTCACGATACGCCAATACGCAGCGTACGTACGCCCCGTACGCAGCGTAGCCCCGCGTAGCCCCTCAGGGCAAGTACGCGCAAAGGTATTTTTTTACTACGCATACGCGATCCGCGTGCGCGATACGCGGTGTCTGATCTAAACTTCCCCGGCGCCGGACTGTTTTGTATGTTACACAAATGAAATAAATTCCTCTTTTTTATCGCTGATCGGGCCTTTTCTTTTGTTTTTTTGCCTAAAGTCAAGTAACCGCTTCTTCCTCTGTTCACTCGATGATTGAAATGAATGAATTCAGGTCCTACCTGGGTGCGCGATGTTTTATATATTCCCTGGTGGGCTGTGGTGGGCTGTGGGCTGCAGGAAAAGCACTCCGTGCTCAGCTGCTCATATTACAACAAGGAGAACGCGAGCGTTTGGAGCGAAAAACTAGCGGAAGTGACGATCGGAAGTGACGGTACGGAGGAAATGACGTTAGAATTTGGAGCGAAAACACGAGAATCTACGCGAGAACGAAAGCCGAGTGTAGCAGCGGCTCCGTATACGCGCGTATACGTCCGTATACGCGCGTATACGGAGTCTGCTTCAGTGTATCTCGGGCTTTAGNGCTCGGGGTCCGGCCTTTAGGAGCACACAAGGCCAGGGCTCGGGGTCCGGCCTCGCGCACTTCTGCATGTCAGATGCTCGCATGATCCTCCGCGGTGACCAGCAGAACTCGGAACCCGCAAGGCCGTGGTCTGGAGCCCGAGAACAAGCCTTGCGTGCTCCTATGGGTCGGCAGCACTGAGGATCTTCCGTTGTGACCCGCAGAACTCAAAGCCGGGGAGAAGACGCCTTGCCCTGAGGGGGATCTGAGGCTCCGGCGGAGAGGGCCGATGGGACCGGTGGAGCTCCATCTAACTTACTCTGAATTTTGTTGTTGGGTCACCAAACAAAAAATGCCTGGACTTCAGCGTTGAACCACGGTGTTGTCATTATTGTTTTTAAAATCTTTAAAATAGGTCCAGCTTCTGCTCCGAGTTTGAATTTCATTCAACCTTTATTTAAACAGATAAGTCACATTGAGCCTCGAAGACTCATTTACAAGTGAGACCTGTTTGGACAGACAATAAACGTGGTGAAAAATGACACATAGGGATTGGTAACAAAAAATAATTCTTAACACATTTTTGACCTCTTTTTAAAGGTCAAAAATGTGGTAATGAACAAGGTGCTAGGCAAAAACAAAAGACTGCCGAGTATCTGGTGACCCCAGAGGGATGGGAGCAACACGGAATGCTGCAGATCCCCAGAACTGCTGAGCAGCGAGTGGACACTCCCATAAAGCCTGACTCCACCCAACAGATTAGAGTTTCCGTGCAGATGATAAAGGGAACATACAGGGGAGTGTACTCTGTTCGAGTTACGATCCACCCGATCGAGGACAGAAAAGGCGACGCAAAGAAGTCCCAACCAAGTAAAGCCGACAAAAAACGAGGTGTGCTGAACGCTTGGGCCAGCAAGATGTTTCAGAGGAAATGGATGCACACGAACAAAAAGACAGAAAAGTAAAGACCGAATGAAGGGGCGCTAGAATCATCAACGGATCTCCCCGCAGAAAGAAAAGAGGTAGAAAACTATTGGGACAGGTTATGAAATGCCCTAATTATATTTGGAAAGGAAGAGACAATGTAAAATCAGCGGAAATTGTCGAAACGTGTGGGTCCTGGGACAGACCTCTGCTCGACGACAGCTTGGACTCGGAGGAAAGGCCTCACACAGATGTGCGAAATTTGCTAATTCAACGATCCAGGACTGGACCGTATGAACCTGCCCTAATTGTGCAAGGTGAGCTAGTAAGGTTGGACCGGCCCAGAAAAGACTACTCAATAGACATAAACAAAACTAAAAACTATTATAGCTCGTGCGTAAAGTATGCCCGGAAAAAAGACCTAACTAAGGCGTCTTGTAGGTGCATCCCTAGTTTCATAGTAATGAGTGACCCATGGAGGTTACCATATAACCCCAGTCCTATGGGAACACCATGGATCTTTAATGTTGTCTATTTTGAAATATTTGGAAAGCAAGTTAAAATTAAGTGGGACCCTAATTACCTTGAAGCTCATCAAGCACAGTATTATGAGATCTCCGTGGGGGAGATGGTGATTTGGACAACAAACCTGGCCATGAAAGCGGGCCTCTACAACAGGGAGATCGACCCAAACCGAGTAATGTAGTAATTGAGAATTTAAGGCTACCCCTGTGAATGCTGTACGATCGCATCTTAACACCCATCAACGACTGGGAAGACTACCCTGTCCGAATGGCCTTTAGGATGATGGTATCATAAAGGGGGCACCTACTTGTCAGCACGGCAACGGTGCTGCAGGAAAAGGGTAGGCACTACGACCAGTATGGGATGAAATCAATAGTATTGTTCAGACGAAGAATGCAAGAGGCGGCGGACCAATTCTACAGAGGAGAGGACCCGCCTGACGACCCCTTTAGTGGGCTGCAAGGCCCCCAGCTTGAACCTGTCTGTTGGGGGGTCTTTCAATGGAAGTGGGTGTGGAAGGGATTGCGACCAAAATTGCCACACCCATCGCCTCTCTGTCTGGAGCTCTTTAAGGAACGGGTGATTAGAGAAAAGAATAAAGCTCTTGTAGAAATCGAATGTGATTGCTTCAAAGACCCGGCCCATCCAAAAGTAACTGACCAGCATCCAACAAGCCAACTCGATCCCACCAAAGAAGAAATGTAAAGAAAGAAGACATAGTGGACTCAAAACCAATTAACGACATTATAGAAATTGTTTTAATCCAACATAATCGAATCAGCCCAAAAATACCAGTTTTAATAATGTATGATGACACAGTATGGCTTGATAAGCCAGAACATGACTTCTCCATATGGAAAAACTACTCCAGGAACTATTTCTACACAAATACCAAATATACCAGGAAACCTCGCTTGGATGAACCTCAAAAATAATACCTCATGTGCCCGGCAAAACTCTCTCACTTCAGTACCTACACATGGCCCTGTCCGCCGACATCCCCATGGATATTCAATGTGGTCTACCTGACTATAGCTGGAAAAAGAATTAAGCTCAGATGGGGGCCTAATTACCGTGAGCCATACCAGAGTAGATTCTTCGAAATCTCTGTGGGTGAAATGGTGATCTGGACTACAAGCCTACCTATGGTAAACGCCATCCATAGTAAGGTAAGTAAACCAGAGCTGTATGTTATTGAAAACTAGTACCGTATTTTCTGGTGTATAGGTCGCACCTTTTTATGTTTTTTTTTTCAAGGCCTGCGATCTACTGTATACACCAGTGCGACCTATTTATGGATTTTTTTCCATATTTTTAGACCAATTTTTGCCTCAGTTATGACCGTTTTTCACTTTGGCAGAAAATGGTGCAGTACCACTTTCGGCCGCTAAGGGCGCAGTGCAGTACCACTTTCGGCCGCTAGGGGACGCAGTGCAGTACCACTTCCAGAGGAGTACACCGACCGTTTCCACCAAGAAGAAGAAGAAGACCGTTTCCAGCTCATGTGTCCGAAAAAAGCTCCTCTGCTCGGACTGACTCTGTCGGCCTCCTGGTCTGGAGGTAACTTATGTTAGCTCTGTTTGTTTGTTGTTTTTTAGCAAGATAAGTCAAGAACCACTCAGCGGATTTTTCTGAAACTTACAGAATGGAATCACAGTGTGGACGTTTACAAGTGAGTAGCTTTATTAGATGTTTGAGATTTTTTTTAAAAACGATCTTTTAGTAGCATTCTGTTAGCTTCTGGTTTTACTTCTGTTTACTTATAAATAGCTTCGAAACCAATCAATGTATATTTTTTTATGCTTACAGTGTGTAATTATAAGGCATTAATGTACTTAACTATGGCCTGGATTAATCATTTGAGATGATATTCGATTTTTTATTTGTGTTCTGAGAGGTGGACTTCCCGTGGTAGCATTCCTTTTTATTTCAGTTTACTTCTGTTTGCTTATAAATAGCTTCGAAACCACTCGGTGTATATTATTTCTGCTTACAGTGTGTAATTATAAGGCATTAATGTACTTAACTATGGCCTGGATTAATCATTTGAGATGAGATTCGATTTTTTATTCGTGTTCTGAGAGGCGGACTTCCCGTGTTAGCATTCGTTTTTATTTCAGTTTACTTCTGTTTGCTTATGAATAGCTTCGAAACCACTCGGCGTATATTATTTCGGCTTACAGTGTGTAATTATATGAGCTTTAATGTACTTAACTATGTCCTGGATGAATCATTTGAGATAAAATTAGATTTTTTTATTCGTGTTTTGAGAGGCGGACTTCCCGTGTTAGCATTCGTTTTTATTTCAGTTTACTTCTGTTTGCTTATAAATAGCTTCGAAACCACTCTGTGTATATTATTTCTGCTTACAGTGTGTAATTATAAGGCATTAATGTACTCAACTATGGCCTGGATTAATCATTTGAGATGAGATTCAATTTTTTATTTGCGTTTTCAGAGATGGACTTGTCTCGTGTTAGCTTCTGGTGTTAGCTTCTGTTTGTTATAAATAGCTTCGAAACCACTCGGCGTATATTATTTCTGCTTACAGAGTGTAATTATAAGGCTTTAATGTACTTAACTATGTCCTGGATTAATCATTTGAGATAAAATTTGATTTTTTATTCATGTTCTAAGAGGCGGAGTCCCGTGGTAGCTTCTATTAGCAGACATTAGCAGCAGAGCTAAACACTCGGTCCATATTGCCGGGTTGACACAGCGGTGACGCGGCACGTCAGCGATGGATGACGCGTTATGTCGGCGGTGACGTAGGTGCGACCTATACACCGGTGCGATCTATTTATGGATTTTTCCAATTTTTTAGCAATAATTGGACAGTGCAACCTATACAACGGTGCAACCTTTACAATGGAAAATACGGTACCTACCCCTATGGGCGGTGAGAGATCGAATGATAACACCATATCACCGCTGAGAGTGCACATGGACGAGACTAGGTTATAGAGTGCAGCTGTTGTATCAAAACCTGTCACTAATAACTCAAGTAGAAACATTGGCAGAAGAAAGCCCTACTGAAATGCAGTATCTTTCACAAATTGATCAAATAAGGTGGAAAGAAAGGTTGGACTAGGAGCCCTATTTCAAGCTATCATGGTGCCTGTATGGACTCCAACCTGAACCTGAAGAATGGTTAATGACTCCATGGAAATGGGTGTGGAGAGGATTGCAGCCTGGGTTACCACACACCTCCCCACTCTATTTGGAGCTCCTTAAAGGACAAGTGACCAAAACCCACAGGTACTCTGAAAGAAAACTTGAAGCTGGCGCGAACAAGAAACCTCTTCAAGATGATACCTCTAAAAAACAGAGACCTAGATGGCGATGATTCAGACGACTCCGATGATCTAGCGACCCCGGACCAACCCAAGGAATGCTCAAGGAGTACGATTTTGGATAAAGCAGCTTATCTACGAACACTGCTGCGGGGACTCGTAGTGTTTATAGGCTTTGCAATGCTGTTGGTTATCTTATATCAAGCCAGAATAAGACAATGGAGCCCAACGCATGTGAGAGTCTCCCATGGGGGATCCAAATATGCAAACATGACCTGCTGGGACACCACACAGAGGAACATCTTCATACCATGGAGCCAGAATGAGACCATTCAAAATCAAACTTCAACCTGGAACAAAGCGAGACAATCAGGCTATGGAGCCTGGGAAAGAAAGTTGGATGACACACCTGATGAGGCTGAGAACCTGACAGGACACGCTTGGACCATTTCCAACCTGTTGCTTTTGCAAGATGGAGTTGTAATTTCACATCATACTGATGCTGATATGTTTTCTTGTTGCTGTGTTCATCTGTGACCATCTGTGACCATCTGCTCATACAAACTCATGTTCGTGCTGCTGTTTATTCCCACTATATTAGGCTTAGTGTATTACTAGTTGATGTTTTTCTTAGTTAGTTCTCGATGTTATTACTGTTTTTCTCTTTCATTTGTTGTTGGATGTAACTGGGACCTCGTGTACATAATCTCGTTTTCATCTCATGTACCACATGCGGTGCAAATGACAATAAAGACTCTCTGACTCTGACTCTGACTCTAATTTGGATAGCGATTTTGAATCAAAATGTTAGAAGATCGACAAGGTGCAACTGGATCCATCCAGACAAAGAACCACCTGAATGGCATTGCGACTGGAACTGTCGCCCGCCAATGGGATTCAGTCAGCAGGGCTACTGGGAAGATGAAGTGATTTATCCCGCACCACCAATGGACGACAGCTGTCAAGCAATACTTCCTTGTTGGGAGTTTTGGGGCAACATTCATTTGGAATGTGACAAAATCCCTTCTCTTATCCTAAGAAATCACACTGGAACATATCAAAACTCGACCAGAGCCAAAACCATTCACACAGTAAGGTACAAGAAGGTGCTCAGACACAACGCTACTCTGGTAGGGCCTCGCAAGCGACTCCAAAACCGACCTAGTAAAATGTCAAATTTCACCAAAGGAGTGGCAGAAGCCTTAAATGAACATTGCAAGGCATACAAATTGAAAGAACTCCCAATCTGCTATTAGAACCTGTATGGTGAGTGCAAATCCCAAAATTATTTGCCAATAACCCCAGTAATGAACCAATGTTAGTATTATTATTGGAGTTGGGCATCTATATTTCATCCTGTTAATGCCTGGCACGAAGATTGGTTAAATATCAAGTCAAGTCAATTTTATTTATATAGCACAGTTAAAACAGATAAACTGTTATCAAGGTGCTTCTCTCACACACACAACATAAAAGAGGTTCAAAATTTTACAGAACAGTATCACACATCAATAGTGACAATTATGATATTAAAGGTGCTATGTGTAACTTTCTGTAGAGCGCAGAACTTAGAAATATTTTCAACAGGCAAAGCAATCTGATCCCTCCCCCTCAGAGCCATATATGGCTCTGTTCCCCTTACACTTGCTGAAATTCAAATTCAAGCTCTGTTTTTATTGGCTGATTCAAATTCAAGCTCTGTTTTTATTGGCTGGTTAATGGCGGGTCACTCTGTGTTTTTAGTGTTTTTATAAATGCTGATAGAGAAGCAAGGGGACTATAGTTTTTTTCAGAGATTACTTTGTCTAACATCAGTCTGTCAGTAGATAGTGACAGAGTGAAGAAATATGTTAAAAATATATTGTTAGAAAAGTTACAGACTGCATTACAAAGTTACATAGTGCAGCTTTAACAGCAGTAAAGGTATAATAAAAATGTATAAGAACAATATTAAAATGAAAACATAGTAAAAAATATATACACTACGTCAGCTCACACAGTATGAAACACCAGAGAGAAAAGATGGGTTTTGAGCAGGGATTTGAACATGTGAAAGGAGGAGGCCTGTCTAATGTTGAGGGGCAGGTTGTTCCAGAGTTTGGGGCCGGTGACTGAAAATGCCAGATCTCCACGGAGCTTCAGTCGTGTTTTTGGAACCGCCAAGAGCATCTGATCAGATGATCTCAGGGCCCGCGGTGGAACATATGGTTCCAGCAGCTCGGAGAGGTAGGGGGGAGCGAGGCCATTTAGGCATTTGTAGGTCAACAACAGAATTTTAAAGTCGACTCTAGTTCGCACGGGGAGCCAGTGCAGGGAGGAGAGAACAGGTGTAATGTGCTCCAACCTACGTGTACTGGTTAAAAGCCGAGCTGCTGCATTTTGCACGAGCTGGAGGCATGAGAAGGAGGCCTGACTGATCCCAGCGTACAGTGCATTACAATAATCCAGGCGGGTTGTGATGAATGCATGGATTAGTGTCTCAAGATCAGGTCTGGACAGCACCGGCTTGAGCTTAGCTACCTGCCGCAGTTGGAAGAAGCTCTTCTGGAGAACGGAGCTGATCTGTTTATAAAACTTAAGGTCCGAGTCAAAAACCATCCCAAGATTTTTCACAGAGTGCTTGAGATAGGGCAGGAGGAAGTCCAAGTCTATTTGATCAGAGGCGGCAGCTGAGCTAGGGCTAAAGATGATGACTTCAGTCTTCTGGTCACTAAAACTTAGGAAGTTTGAAGCCATCCAAGTCTTAATGTCATCCGGACATTTTAGGAGAGAGTGGAGGGAGCTTGTATTTGCTGGTTTCAGAGGCAGGTAGATCTGGCAATCATCTGCGTAACAATGGAACAAAATTCCATGTTTTCTTAGGATGGTCCGTAGTGGGAGCATGTAGAGCGTGAAGAGAAGTGGACCGAGAATAGAGCCCTGTGGGACCCCGCAGGAAAGAGACACTGAAAGGGATACACTGTTCCCGACCTTAACACAAAAACTTCTGTCAGCGAGGTATGAGCGGAACCAGTCTAATGCAGCACCTGTGATCCCGACCCAGTGTTCGAGCAGTGATAAGAGAATACTGTGGTCGACGGTATCAAAAGCAGCGGTAAGGTCAAGGAGTACAAGTACCACAAACTGACCAGAATCATTTGATACAAGAATATCATTGAAAACCTTGAAAACCCCTCCCTGGGCTGCCACCTTACCGTGGTGGAGGGGTTTGAGTGTCCCAATGATCCTAGGAGCTATGCTGTCAGGGGCTTCATGCCCCTAGTAGGGTCACCCAAGGCAGACAGGTCCTAGGTGAGGGACCAGACAAAGTGCAGCCCAAAAACCCCTATGATGAGTACAATTAATGGACTAAGTTTTCCCTCGCCCGGACGCGGGTCACCGGGGCCCCACTCTGGAGCCAGGCCCGGAGGTGGGGCACGCTGGCGAGCGCCTGGTGGCCGGGCTTTTACCCATGGAGCCCGGCCGGGCACAGCCCGAAGAGGAGACGTGGGTCCCCCTTCCCATGGGCTCACCACCTGTGGGAGGGGCCAAAGGGGTCGGGTGCAATGTGAGATGGGTGGTGGCCGAGGGCGGGGACCCTGGCGGTCTGATCCTCGGCTACAGAAGCTGGCCATTGGGACATGGAATGTAATAATAATAATGTGTTTGTCTGTCATCTGCGTATGTTTCCCATACACAGACGAAATTCGTCTCTGCATTTAACCCAACCACCCCAGGTGGTGCAGTGAGCAGCCAGAGGGCGCTCGGGGAGCTGGAGAATTAGGTGTGCACTCATAGACACCCCAAGGTGTGTAGTGGCCAGGACGCGAACCCGCGTCCTTCGGGTCGCAAGTCAAACGCCCTAACCACTACACCATCTTGTCACCTCTCTGGTGGGGAAGGAGCCTGAGCTAGTATGTGAGGTTGAGAGTTTCCGACTAGAAATAGTCGGACTCACCTCAACGCATGGCTCTGGCTCTGGAACCAGTTTCCTTGAGAGGGGTTGGACACTCTTCCACTCTGGAGTTGCCCCTGGTGAGAGGCGCCGAGCAGGAGTGGGCATACTGGTTGCCCCCCATCTTGGTGCCTGTACGTTGGGGTTCACCCCGGTGAACGAGAGGGTAGCCTCCCTTCGCCTACGTGTGGGGGGACGGGCTCTGACTGTTGTTTGTGCCTATGCACCAAACGGCAGCTCAGACTACCCACCCTTTTTGGAGTCCTTGGAGGGGGTATTGGAGAGTGCGCCTCCTGGGGACTCCCTTGTTCTACTGGGGGACTTCAACGCTCACGTGGGCAATGACAGTGAGACCTGGAGGGGTGTGGTTGGGAGGAACGGCCCCCCTGATCTGAACCAGAGTGGTGTTCTGTTATTGGACTTCTGTGCTCGTCATGGATTGTCCATAACGAACACCATGTTTAAGCATAAAGGTGTCCATATCAGGGAGGAAGTGGACGCGGGCACACCTTGGCTGCCGCTGCTCCTCGTACTTTTTGCTTTTTGAAGCCTTTATTATTACTTTCTGCTGTTTTTTTCACCGAGCCTTGTTGGACATTTCTACCTTTTTTGAACGCAGAGTGCGACAGGCGCAAAGCCTGTGTACAGCACCTGTGTGAACGGACGCGGACATTTCTACCTTTCTTTGAACCTTTCTACCTTTCTTGAACGCAGAGTGCGGCAGGCGCAAGCCTGTGTACAGCACCTGTGTGAACGGACGCGGACATTTCTACCTTTCTGTGATTAAGTTTTGTGTTTTAGTTAGTTAGTTTTAGAGCAACTGTCTTTTCTGACTGCGTTGTGGATCTGCAAACATTATAAGTTGCCGGTCAAAGCAGATGACCGCTTGTCCTGAGCCTGGGTCTGCTAGAGGTTTCTTCCTTCTAAAAGGGAGTTTTTCCTTTCCACTGATGCCATTGTGCTTGCTCAGGATGGGAGATCGTGGCGAAGCCAAGATTTGACTTGTTTGCTTGATTCATTAGATAGAAAACTTTCCTAGTCTAACCGGAACTTTAATAGTAGGGGCTGCTAGCTCCCGCTAGCTTAAACACGAATTTAGCTTCGAGTATCACGTAGCTGCATTTATTGTTCGCTTACCTGCTGCCTCTCTCAACTTCCTGTGTCCTCTGGACTGTTCTGGACTCTCTTCTGTACTCCTTCAAGGTAATGCTCGTTCGAGTTACCTCTCTCTGCTTCTTGTATATCTTTCTCGGAGCCGTGGGCCTGCTGCTAGCGGCTAGCTCTGTGCTAGCCTCCACCGGCTCGTGGATGTTGACGTACTCCGCTTCACAGTTGTTTGAACTTAACAACTGCTCCATTCCTCTTTCTGTTTCCACCATCAAACAACTGGGACTTCTGCGTAGACCTCGTTACATCCATAGAAGCTCTCGAAGGAAAATCGTTTCTTCTCAAGCGAACTCGGATTCGATTAGTGCTGTCTGGACTGAGAGACGTGTCGCACCTCGATGGCGTCATCAGAACGCTGCGTCTGTAGGCCTTTGTAGTCCTCTGCGCACGAAGTGGCGAGGAAAACGTGGAGTGGATTTCAGTCTGCTTAAACCGGTTCAAAAAGCTCCTATTCCAACTGGTATTAAATTAGAACTTTTCAATGTGCAGTCTCTTTCCAACAAGTCATGTTTAATTCATGATCACATTCTGGAGAAGAACTTGGACCTCATGTGTCTTACAGAGACGTGGCACCAACCAAATGTGTTCAGTTCTCTGAATGAGGCGTGTCCCTCTGGATACAGTTATCTGCAGAGAGCCCGCAGCACTGGCCGCGGTGGTGGTCTGGCTGTAATCTACCGCAGTAATTTAAAACTGTCTCATCTGTCTTCTCAGGACTTTTCCTCTTTTGAATGTCTGGCTTTCAGCTTCAAAGCCCCACTCCTGATGAATGTTATATTAATTTATAGACCTCCCAAACCGCATGTTTCATTTAACTCAGAGATGCATGACCTCCTCACTTTTTTCTGCACCTCCCCTGTGAAGACTATTTTTCTTGGCGACTTAAATATCCACGTGGACAATTCTTCTTCACCTCTGGCAACAGATTTTAAGTCTCTTCTGGACTCTCTTAATCTCACTCAACATGTTGACGCCCCTACGCACAGCAGGGGGCATACTCTGGATTTGGTGATTACAGACACTGTACTCATCAATAACTTATCTGTATATGACCTGGGTGTCTCAGATCACAGGGTCATCTCCCTGGAAGTGCCTTCATCTTCGCCTGCTTCAAACCCAAAACGACCCATCCAGTTCCGTGACCTTAAAAACATTTCCCTTGATGTTCTGTCTGCCGATCTTCACACCCTGACCGCTGTCAATCATTCTTCTGCAGATGACTCTGTGGATTACTACAACCAATCTCTTCGGGAGCTCCTGGACCTACACGCCCCCTTGAAGACAAGACTGGTGTCTTTCTCCCGTTCAGCCCCTTGGTACACTGATGAGCTGCGCAAGATGAAGGCAACTGGCCGTGCTATTGAAAGACGTGTAAAATCATCTGGTCTGTCTGTGCATAAGCAGGCATATAAAGAACATCAGAAAGCATACGCCTATTCTCTTAAAGAAGCACGCTCCAAATATTATTCTAACATCATCAACACCTGCCCTGGAAACTCTAAACAGCTCTTCTCCACAATCACTCGTCTGCTTAATCCCATTAAGCAAACTCTTGAGGACTCTGCTCAAAAATGTGACCTGTTTCTTTCATCTTTTAAAACCAAAGTTGACACTATCAGATCTCAGCTCCACAACCTCCCCGTTCTCAGTGTGCCACCCACCCGTCTGCATTCTGGGACCCTAAACAGCTTTGACGAAGTTGTTCAGAGTGAGGTGGAGGCCATCATCAAGAAAATGAAGCCTTCATCCTGTGCCCTGGATCCTTTCCCCTCGTCTCTCATAAAAACCAATCATTCTGCAATAGGCCCACTTATCACTCAAATAATAAATCAGTCTCTACAATCTGGTCATGTTCCACTGCCTCTAAAAACCGCCATCATTAGGCCTCTTCTGAAAAAATCTAATTTGGATCCCAACATTTTTTCTAATTACCGCCCAATTTCACACCTCCCTTTTCTGTCTAAAGTGCTGGAAAAAGCTGTTGCTGCTCAGCTGCAGGATCACCTACAACAACACTCTCTGTATGAGAAGTTCCAGTCTGGATTCAGGGCAGCTCACAGTACAGAGACTGCATTGCTGAGGGTTACCAATGATGTCCTCTTGGCTGCTGACACTGGCTCTCCCTCCATCCTTGTCCTCCTTGACCTCACTGCAGCCTTCGACACTGTGGACCATAGTATCCTCCTCCACCGTCTTCATGTGGAGGTCGGTCTCTGCGACACAGTCCTGGACTGGTTCAAATCTTTCCTCTCCAATAGGCTGGAATGTGTTAGTCTTGGCAACGCCACGTCCCAGACAGTTGGTGTCTCCTGTGGTGTCCCTCAGGGGTCAGTTCTGGGGCCCCTGCTGTTTTCCCTTTACATGCTGCCTTTAGGTCAAATTATTAATCAGTTCAACATTTCTTTTCACTGTTATGCCGACGATACACAGCTTTACATCAGGACTGGAGCATCCTCATCTTCCACCTTGTCATCTCCATCTTCACTCACTGCCCTCTCTGCCTGCCTGGAGGCAATTAGGGCATGGATGAATCAGAACTTTCTTCAATTAAACTGCTCCAAGACTGAGGCCATACTGATTGGCACCCCTCACCAGGTACAAACATCTCCTATAACAACACTTTCCTTTTCTGGACAAGACATCCCCCTCTCCACCTCTGTTACTAATCTTGGAATAAAAATGGACTCCAATCTTACATTTGAAAATCACATTAAGCATCTGTTTAAAACTTGCTTCTTCCATCTTCGAAACATCTCCAGACTTCGCCCATCCCTAACTTTTTCCGATGCTGAGAAGCTCGTCCATGCTTTTGTCTCCTCCAGGCTCGACTACTGCAACTCCCTGTTTATTGGAATCCCTGGCAAAAACCTTCAGAAACTTCAATATATTCAAAACAGTGCAGCAAGGATCTTGTTGAGAGTTCGTAAATTTGAACATATTACGCCCATTCTCCATAACCTTCATTGGCTTCCTGTCACCTACAGAATTCAGTACAAAACTGCTCTCATTACACATCAATGCTTACACGGAACTTCACCAGATTATCTGAAGGATATTCTTATTCCATACTCCAGTGTTTTTCAACCAGTGTGCCGCGGAACACCAGTGTGCCGCGAGAGATCATCTGGTGTTCCGTGTAAAATTAGTAAATTATGAATTTTTTATTAACTGGTGTAATTTCCTTACCGCGCGATAGGTGGCAGTAGGGAGCATAGCGTCGCACATTAAAACAAGAGAAGTAGCGGCACATGAACGTGACGTGTTTGTAGCAGTGAGCAAAACAAACAGTGAGGACCTTCTCAAACAAACAGCGATGGAAAACTTTTTCAAAAGAAAAAATACTAAATCCGGTCTGGTCCCTGGACAAAATTCGGACCCAGATGAAGGCCCAAGTGGAAATCAGAAGAAGGCAGAAACCGTGAACGTGAGACTGTACAGCAAGGCATCTCTTGAGTCATCAGTTCAGGTATGCTATGACTTTGTTAGGGACCCATACAGCTCAGCATGTTGGCAGGAACATGACTTTACAGGAGCAGGAAGAACTAACTGAACTGAGACAAAATCGTGGTTTAAAGCTGAGCTTTGCTGATCTTCCTTTGGACAGTTTTTGGTTGACTGCTGCCAAGGAGTTCCCCTTTCTGGCAAACAAAGCTATTTGAGAGACAGCCTGCTGGAGAGCTGGACAGGTTTCACACTGAGTAAAATGTAGAGAGAATGGTAGCACTGTTCAGGTGTATTTGAAGGCATGTTAAGTGCAATTTCATCCTCTTTAATTTTAATACCATATTGTTGTGGCATTGTTCAGGTGTATTTGAAGGCATGTTAAGTGCAATTTCATCCTCTTTAATTTTAATACCATATTGTTGTGGCATTGTTCAGGTGTATTTGAAGGCATGTTAAGTGCAATTTCATCCTCTTTAATTTTAATACCATATTGTTGTGGCATTGTTCAGGTGTATTTGAAGGCATGTTAAGTGCAATTTCATCCTCTTTAATTTTAATACCATATTGTTGTGGCATTGTTCAGGTGTATTTGAAGGCATGTTAAGTGCAATTTCATCCTCTTTAATTTTAATACCATATTGTTGTGGCATTGTTCAGGTGTATTTGAAGGCATGTTAAGTGCAATTTCATCCTCTTTAATTTTAATACCATATTGTTGTGGCATTGTTCAGGTGTATTTGAAGGCATGTTAAGTACAATTTCATCCTCTTTAATTTTAATACCATATTGTTGTGGCACTGTTCAGGTGTATTTGAAGGCATGTTAAGTGCAATTTCATCCTCTTTAATTTTAATACCATATTGTTGTGGCATTGTTCAGGTGTATTTGAAGGCATGTTAAGTGCAATTTCATCCTCTTTAATTTTAATACCATATTGTTGTGGCATTGTTCAGGTGTATTTGAAGGCATGTTAAGTGCAATTTCATCCTCTTTAATTTTAATACCATATTGTTGTGGCATTGTTCAGGTGTATTTGAAGGCATGTTAAGTGCAATTTCATCCTCTTTAATTTTAATACCATATTGTTGTGGCATTGTTCAGGTGTATTTGAAGGCATGTTAAGTGCAATTTCATCCTCTTTAATTTTAATACCATATTGTTGTGGCACTGTTCAGGTGTATTTGAAGGCATGTTAAGTGCAATTTCATCCTCTTTAATTTTAATACCATATTGTTGTGGCATTGTTCAGGTGTATTTGAAGGCATGTTAAGTGCAATTTCATCCTCTTTAATTTTAATACCATATTGTTGTGGCATTGTTCAGGTGTATTTGAAGGCATGTTAAGTGCAATTTCATCCTCTTTAATTTTAATACCATATTGTTGTGGCATTGTTCAGGTGTATTTGAAGGCATGTTAAGTGCAATTTCATCCTCTTTAATTTTAATACCATATTGTTGTGGCATTGTTCAGGTGTATTTGAAGGCATGTTAAGTGCAATTTCATCCTCTTTAATTTTAATACCATATTGTTGTGGCACTGTTCAGGTGTATTTGAAGGCATGTTAAGTGCAATTTCATCCTCTTTAATTTTAATACCATATTGTTGTGGCACTGTTCAGGTGTATTTGAAGGCATGTTAAGTGCAATTTCATCCTCTTTAATTTTAAGACCACATTGGTGTGGCACTGTTCAGGTGTATTTGAAGGCATGTTAAGTGCAATTTCATCCTCTTTAATTTTAAGACCACATTGGTGTGGCACTGTTCAGGTGTATTTGAAGGCATGTTAAGTGCAATTTCATCCTCTTTAATTTTAAGACCACATTGGTGTGGCACTGTTCAGGTGTATTTGAAGGCATGTTAAGTGCAATTTCATCCTCTTTAATTTTAAGACCATATTGTTGTGGCATTGTTCAGGTGTATTTGAAGGCATGTTAAGTGCAATTTCATCCTCTTTAATTTTAATACCATATTGTTGTGGCATTGTTCAGGTGTATTTGAAGGCATGTTAAGTGCAATTTCATCCTCTTTAATTTTAATACCATATTGTTGTGGCATTGTTCAGGTGTATTTGAAGGCATGTTAAGTACAATTTCATCCTCTTTAATTTTAATACCATATTGTTGTGGCACTGTTCAGGTGTATTTGAAGGCATGTTAAGTGCAATTTCATCCTCTTTAATTTTAATACCATATTGTTGTGGCATTGTTCAGGTGTATTTGAAGGCATGTTAAGTGCAATTTCATCCTCTTTAATTTTAATACCATATTGTTGTGGCATTGTTCAGGTGTATTTGAAGGCATGTTAAGTGCAATTTCATCCTCTTTAATTTTAATACCATATTGTTGTGGCACTGTTCAGGTGTATTTGAAGGCATGTTAAGTGCAATTTCATCCTCTTTAATTTTAATACCATATTGTTGTGGCATTGTTCAGGTGTATTTGAAGGCATGTTAAGTGCAATTTCATCCTCTTTAATTTTAATACCATATTGTTGTGGCACTGTTCAGGTGTATTTGAAGGCATGTTAAGTGCAATTTCATCCTCTTTAATTTTAATACCATATTGTTGTGGCATTGTTCAGGTGTATTTGAAGGCATGTTAAGTGCAATTTCATCCTCTTTAATTTTAATACCATATTGTTGTGGCATTGTTCAGGTGTATTTGAAGGCATGTTAAGTGCAATTTCATCCTCTTTAATTTTAATACCATATTGTTGTGGCATTGTTCAGGTGTATTTGAAGGCATGTTAAGTGCAATTTCATCCTCTTTAATTTTAATACCATATTGTTGTGGCATTGTTCAGGTGTATTTGAAGGCATGTTAAGTGCAATTTCATCCTCTTTAATTTTAATACCATATTGTTGTGGCATTGTTCAGGTGTATTTGAAGGCATGTTAAGTGCAATTTCATCCTCTTTAATTTTAATACCATATTGTTGTGGCATTGTTCAGGTGTATTTGAAGGCATGTTAAGTGCAATTTCATCCTCTTTAATTTTAATACCATATTGTTGTGGCACTGTTCAGGTGTATTTGAAGGCATGTTAAGTGCAATTTCATCCTCTTTAATTTTAATACCATATTGTTGTGGCATTGTTCAGGTGTATTTGAAGGCATGTTAAGTGCAATTTCATCCTCTTTAATTTTAATACCATATTGTTGTGGCATTGTTCAGGTGTATTTGAAGGCATGTTAAGTGCAATTTCATCCTCTTTAATTTTAATACCATATTGTTGTGGCATTGTTCAGGTGTATTTGAAGGCATGTTAAGTGCAATTTCATCCTCTTTAATTTTAATACCATATTGTTGTGGCATTGTTCAGGTGTATTTGAAGGCATGTTAAGTGCAATTTCATCCTCTTTAATTTTAATACCATATTGTTGTGGCATTGTTCAGGTGTATTTGAAGGCATGTTAAGTGCAATTTCATCCTCTTTAATTTTAATACCATATTGTTGTGGCACTGTTCAGGTGTATTTGAAGGCATGTTAAGTGCAATTTCATCCTCTTTAATTTTAAGACCATATTGTTGTGGCATTGTTCAGGTGTATTTGAAGGCATGTTAAGTGCAATTTCA
>JBBPBX010010473.1:0-20010 GCA_038048925.1 Garcialebias charrua
ACTCAGTATCAGCAAGTACCCAAACTGAAGTACTTGTACTCAGTCTGAAAGAACTAGTATGGGGACACCTGTACTCTGGATCATCAGTCCATTCAAGTCCCACACAAGGCTCCCATTGTGTGACCCATCCAGATGTTTGACTAACACAAACACACATTTAACAACAGCTGCAGCTGGAATCAAAGGACTTCCAGAATCCTGAAAGATGAAAACTGATTCTGTCTGTTGCTCCATCAGAACATCTGGAACCTGTTTTGATCATGTGACCACAGCTGGAGGTCAGAAATCCCATTTCTGTGTGTTTCATGTGTTCAACATGAAGAGAAACCATGTTAATGTGTGAACGCTGAGTCAGCATTCACAACATTGTTGGATGTTTTTTTATCTTCTGTCACTTTGTTACAATCTGTTTCTGCAGACTTGATGCTGTTTTAGTCGTTCATCATCAAACTGATGATCTCATTCAGAGCTGACGGATGATTTTTGATCTTTGTAACTTTCATCCTTTTTGAATTATTAAACTTTATTTACAAATACTTTCTATAAAGAAAAACAATAACTTTTAAAAACACTTTTTAAAATCTGCTTCAATTTGTCTTCTCTGTTTTAGCCTTCTTGTGCTACTTTAAGCTTTTAGCTGTTGTTTTGCTATTTTCAGTCTTTTTATGCTACATTTACCTTCTAGCTAGTCTTTTGCAACTTTAGCTACCATTTTGTTTATTTAGCTTTTGGCTAGCACTTTGCTTCTTTTTGCTTCTAGCTATCATTTTGTTACTTTAGGCTTTTGCTTTATTTAGCTTTTAGCTAGCCTTCTGCTACATTTAGCAATCTATATGCTACTTTCACCTTTTGGCTAAAGTTTAGCTACTTCTAACTTTTAGCAAGTGATTCTCTTCTTTAACTTTTAACTAGTGTTCATCTTTTTTATCTTTTAGCTCGTGTTGTGTATCAGCTTCAGCTTGTTCGGCTGGTTTCAGCAGACTCTTTCAGCTCAGCGTTCAGTTTCACAAACGAGAATTATTTTTACAAACTGATCCTGACGCTGCAGAGAAAAGCAGCTGAAGAAAATGCATCGATGGATCCAAACTACTCTGTCATGAGCTCAGAAGAGGAACATGTAGCTGAACTACATTTCCCATGAGCGTTAGCTCCAGCAGCTGCTGCCTCATGGGAGATGTAGTTGTTGAAGGCTCAGTGAAGCTTTGTGGTGGATGTTTCCTGAAATGAGGAGGTGTTCAGATGGTGTGGACAGAAAGTGACAGGAACATGTTGAAGGTTTAAAAATCATCTCAACATGAACTGTGTGACAGACTTTTAGAACAGAGGCTGAGTTCAGGACTTCAGCAGGAACTCTGCAAACACCTGAACTTCTCCACACGTCTCACTGAAACATGAACTGTGTGACAGACTTTTAGAACAGAGGCTGAGTTCAGGACTTCAGCAGGAACTCTGCAAACACCTGAACTTCTCCACACGTCTCACTGAAGCACGTGGACTTCTTGTGAGTCAAGTGTTGGTCAGTTCAGAGAAACATCTTCCTGGATGTTCTTCTTCTTCTCTCCTCTTCATGTTTGTGGGGTTTTAAGGGCCGTTAGAAGCTCCTGCAGCTGAGTGGAACATCTGGACCTGAGATGTGGAGCAGGGGCCTCATGTATCAACCGTGCGCACGCACAAAAACCGTGCGCACGTCACTTTCCACGCAAAACCCCGTATGTATCAAAACTGAACTGAACGTGAATATCTGCGCACCTCCACGCAAGCTCACCTGTTGGCGTACGCACGTTTCTGTGGTTATTGTTCCTTTGGCGACACTCACAGGTGATTCAGAGAAACTGTGTCCATGATATGAAAATTTGATTTGATTTGATTTGATGTTTATTCATTCATTTTAAAGAACAATACAAGACAGTTTCATCAGATACAAGAATACAAGTAGGATAAAATGAAGGGAGCAGAAAGAAGATGAAATCTTATTATATCTGCCCCTAAAATAATCATAAATCCCACCAAACACACATGATTAACGATTATTACATCCACATGGACGCAATTACTGTAGATGAGTGGATATAAAAGCATGCACCAAATAGTGGCAACATTATTGACAACAGTGAGATGTGATTTCTTTAAATAAGAAGTTAACCAAGCTATACCAACATGCCTACGTTTAGGTCAGTGTGTAGCGTGCTTGCCTTTAGTTCCAAAGGTCATGAGTTCGAATCTCGCACGGTACAACGTTTTTCTTTTTTTTTTTCGTTCCAGATTTAAATACACATGAAAACTATTTACAAAACAAGAAATCGTCTGCTTCCTTTCATTTCATGTATTGTTCTATTTCTTGTTGTTTTATTAAATAGTTTTCCTGTGTTCTTTAAATCTGGAATGAAAAAATAAATAAAACGTTGTACCATGCGGGAGTCGATCTCACGACCTTTGGGACGAAGGGCGAGCGCACTCACCACTAACCTATACAGGCATTTTAGAGCAGCTTGGTCAACTTCTTATTTAAAAGTGGATGGTTTGTTTTGCGCTGAGCGTGCCAAATAAAGCCTTTTTCCGTGCTTCTCTGCCTCACTCAGAAGTGTCTACTGTTCACAGTCCGTGAAGTTCCTCTTTTTTCCACGTTCCGACATGATTTGCAATGGAGCAGAGACGACATTCCTGTCGTGCATGGCATATTTAAATGACTTTGCATATTTATACGGAGGCGTGTCAAAGGCGGAGTCGGCCACTCTCCCATGTGCGCTCAATTCCACGTTGATTGTGATGTACAAAAGCAATGTGCGTGGATTCCGGTGTACGCACATTTTGATAAATCTGGATTTTTTTGTGCGTAGACACTTTTCTGGATTTGACCGTAGGTAACTTTTCAGTAAGAAATCCACGCAAGTCTTTGTACATGAGGCCCCAGGTTCTGTGGACAGAACTCAGCAGAACCAACGTTTGAGAGGCTGCACTCAGAGTGGGAGGAGCCTCTGAAGAACGTTGCTGAGCTTCAAACAGACAGAGTCCAGGGGCCTCATGTATCAAAGACTTGCGTGGATTCCTCACTGAAAAGTGACGTACGGTCAAACCCAGAAATGTGTGCACGCACAAAAGGATCCGGATGTATCAAACTGAGCGTACACCTGAATCCACGCACATTCCTTTTGTACATCACAATTGACGTGGAACTGAGCGCACGTGAGACACCTCCCCTGACACGCCTACATTTACATATGTTAAACAGATGCAAATTACTTCCTGCATGTGTGAAGGACATGTTTGTTTGATCCCTGCGCGATCAGAAATGATTTCTAGATTCGGGAAAATAATGAATATAATATAATATGAGTGAGGACAAACATCCTAAGTAAGAATAGTAATAAAATGTGTTCATCATGCAAAGAACGAGTGATTGTCGGTATTTGTGTGCGCGCGCACCCTGCTGTGGTGCGCGAACCGGCTCATTCATTCATTCTGTGTGGAAATATTAACTTTGCGCACGAGTTTATTACCATTATTACTGTAAACACAGAGGAACTTACTTGGATGTTTGCTAGAACATAGATCTTTGTTTATGTAGATGATGTGAAGAAACGAGTCTGTGCGTCTTGGTGGAGACATTTCATGACATCAGTCCGCAGCCCTGTGCGCAGTCTGTCTGTGAAGCTTTTACTCTCCTACAAGTTATATAAGGTGTACTTTCACGTGTCATTTTGGAGAAATCTACAATAAACGCAGATAATGAAACACCTCCAGCTGCCGTGTCGACACCGGTGAGGGTGCGCGCGGCGCGCTCCAAGCGCGACCACTCAGCCTTTGGAATCATATGGATGAGACATTCCATTGGACATGATCCGGCTTTGTGTGGACTGGACTGCACAGTCCCGATCGACCTGCAGCTCCCTCTGTGGAACAGTTTGACCGCTGCTTCTGTATGCACGCGTGATGCACGGCTCCCCAGAGCGCAGCAGCAGTGCCAAACTGAAAAATGATTATTTCTGAAAACGGCTGATAAGCCATATCCTAGATCAGAAAATTATATCTGTTTCTAAATAAATGCTCTGCGTGTTACACTATTTATTCTCCAGTAAGGCTGAATGAATCCGTTCCTGTTAAATTTATTTTTGGCACAACTTTGCGCGTCCTTTATTTCACTGCGTCATGTGGATGTAATACTTGTTAATCGTGTGTTTGGAGGGAATATTAATCATTTTCACATCATGAACAGTTAATAATAATAATAATAATAATAATAATAATAATAATAATAATAATAATAATAATGAATTCAATTTATAACGCACTTTTCATTAATGGAAATCTCAAAGTGCTACAAGGTGCAACATATTTGAATGTCAATAAGACAAATAATAAAACAATTAAAATCAACAACAGTATCAGCTAAGATCAAAAGTAGAATCATGAGGAGTAAAGTATGCTCGGTTGAAAAGAAAGGTCTTCAAGCCGCTCTTAAAGTCAACCACAGACTGTGGGGCTTCAGTTTCTCTGAAACACCTGTAAGTGTCGCCAAAGGAACAAGAACCACAGAAACGTGCGTACGCCTGCTCGGGAGCTTGCGTGGATATGTACCTGGATGCGCATATATTCACGTTCAGTTCAGTTTTGATACATACGGGCTTTTGCGTGGAAAGTGACGTGCGCAATGTTTTTGTGCGCACGCACGGTTGATACATGAGGCCCCAGGAGAGAATTAGTTTCTACTTCCTGAACGTTTCTCCACTGCAGCCAGATGTTGGTCAGCTGAACATCTGCAGAAACGGGAGACATGTTTGTCCTCTCCTGTTCAGTTCAGCTGTTCAGATGCTGGACACAATTAAAGGCCTGGCAGTCCTTGAAATAATGCATGGCCCGCCACCTTTCATCTTTCTTTTAAACTAAGATCAGATCAAGTTTGAGTCAAACCTGTAAAATAACAATTAATTAATTTGTTTACATTGTTTCAGTCCACCTCCTCACCAGTTTGTGGTGGTAATGCACCAAATTGTTGTTTGCCAATTACCAGTGTTGTGTAACAGGGTTGTTGTTTAATTAGTTTGATCAAAATGCACCATATTTATAGTATTTTTCTTGTTTTGCAGAAAAGTTTATCTAGTAGTTATTAGAAACGTTTCTTTTAATCTTTGTGGAAACTGTTTAGATCCTGTTTTTCATGTAATCCACCAGGTTCCTTTTTTTTGTGTAGTGACGATGCCCCCTGGTGTTTTTTTTTTATATTTTTTTATTATTTTTTTTATAAAAGAAACAAGTACAAAAAAAACTTACAATGTCAAACATGGCTCGAGACTTAAGGCATGCATAGCACAAAAGAGAATAAAGGCACATAAACAAAAACAAAAATGTGTCTTGGGCAGCTTACAACAGAAATTCGTTACAGATTGTTTTAGTTTTTAAAGCTTTGGCATTAGTACAATACTTTAAAGTAGCTAAGTAAGAGGAAATATAATTAGAAAACACTATAAATCTAGGTTTTAGCAAGGAGAATTTACAACTGTGGATGTAAAATTTGGCTAAGAGTAGTATTAAATTTACAACAAAAACTTTCTTACTTGAAATATTTGGACAAAAGAAACCAAACAGTATAATTTTAGCGTCAAATGGTAGGTCAATTTCTAACTTTCTATTTACATACATGAAAATGTCTTTCCAGAACACCTGAGTATGAGAACAGTCCCAGAAGAGATGGATGATGGTCTCCTCAGAGCTGTGGCAGAGTGAACACATTGGGTCTACGTTTGGACGGTACTTGGAGATTATATAGTTTACAGGATAACATTTATGCAGAATCTTTAGGGACACTTCTCGAATCTTATTAGTTCAAAATAAATTCAATTTATGGGTACAGAGAGATTTATCCATCTCCGGTCGTGTATTACTTTCTAAAGCTGAAGGTCTCTCCAGTTTGGTTTATGCGACTTCTGCCCTTGAGGTTCCCAAGGACATCATTTCAAAAGTGGATAAAACATTGTTTGATTTTATTTGGAAAAAAAAGGTTCATCTAATCCGAAAAAATGTAATGATAAATAAGCTGTGCTCTGGTGGGTTTAATGTATTAGACTTACAGACTCTAAACTCCTCCTTTAAAATTAAATGGATCAAAAGATATCTCTTAAATCCAAACTCTTTGTGGAACTTCATTTCAACACATGTATTTGAAGCATTGGGTGGTCTATCTTTTATTTTAAGGTGTAATTACAACATTGACAAAATCCCGATCAAACTCTCCAACTTCCACAAACAGCTGTTTTTGTGCTGGACTCTGGTTCACAAACACAATTTCTCTCCACACAAATACTATATCTGGAATAACAAAGACATTTGTTTTAAACATAAATCTATTTTCTTTAAAAATTGGTTTGACAGAGGAATAGTTCATGTACATCAGTTATTCAACAAAGACGGCAACACTTACTCTTACAGTGAATTTTTAACTACGTATAACTTTCCAGTACTACCAAAAGAATTTGCAATTGTCTTTGATGCAATTCCATCTGGTGTGAAAATGTTGATGTCAAATCCTGTACAAAACAGCACAAACTATTTAACTGAAGAATTATTCATTGGTAACTCTGACCCTTTCTTAAGTGAAAAAACAAATAACAAATGTATTAGAGAATTAATAATTAGAGAATGTATTAGTAAACCTGCTTCTATATTCTTCTGGGATAATTTATTTAAAGTGAGACTAAACCCAGGTTGAGACGATAACTCCTCCTTCCAAAATCTCCCTGAAAATGGGCGTGTCGAGAGACAAGGAGGGGTGGAGGTAGAGTTGTGCTTTTGTTCACGCCTCCACCTGCAACAACCTAAAACAAATTAAACCTCTAGCCAACAACATACACCAAGCAACAACAAAGAATAAACATGTAGATGTATTTATCTATTCCACCCATTCCATCCAAAACCAAAGGCCTAAAAAAATGAAAAGAAAAATAAAACCGCTTGTCAGGAGTGAAATGCAGCACTTCCATATAAGGTATGCACTTCTCATCTCTGCAGGGGATTGGCTCTGCTTGAACCACCTGTGTGACATCAGAGTGTACAAGACACATCAGAGTGAACAGTCCTGACCAATATGAAAATTAAGGTGCAATAACATCTGTTCAACCCAAAGGACTACCGTAAACACAGTTTTAGACCAAATATTGCCAAATATTACCAATTCACACAGATATGCACAATTATGTGAAAATAAACACAGCCATAGTGCTAGATAATATTTCAAACACATTCTAGGGAGTTTATCAGCTAAAAAAAGTTAATTTTGGGTTTAGTCGCACTTTAATGATATCTGTTGGAAAGATGTTTGGTTGTTACCTAGAAAATACGCCCCCTGGTGGTGTCTGCTGGTAAATATGTGGACATGACGTCACCAGCTCGGCCTCTTTGTTTTCCTTCGTGATGAGAAGCTTCGTCTGGATTTAGCTCCGTGATTTATTTCAATTACTGATGAAAAAAGACTTCTCGTGAGTCAAATACTTTATTCTGTGATTTAGTTCCAAGCTGCTGCTGCCAGAGGCTTGTAACACTGCAGCTTCTTGTCTGTGGAGAGGAAGTTAGTTCACTCTGTTAGCATCTGTAGCTGTTAGCATATGTAGCTGTTAGCATCTGTAGCTGTTAGCAGCCATAGATATAATATACATACATATATACATTATATCTATGTTAGCAGCTACGTCTCGTTGTCGCGTGTATTTTTGTATTTTTATGACAAAGAGCATGTTTTCACTCATAATTTCACAAACGACGTTGAACATTCTCACCTTTTGATCGAGGCCGGCCAGCTTTAATAACAACCGTGGAATAAAATACATCTTCCTCCATCTTTACTCCTTTAACAATAAAGGTTTAAACACCGGTGCCACAGCTGGAAGTGAAAAAGGCTTCCAGCTGTTCAGACAGAACTAACAGGTTCCTGTTAGCTCAGATGCAGCTCGGTGGTTTTTTATTACACAAAGTGTTCGTTTTCAGCTCCTGTAACAAAAGATCCCCTCGCTGCTGTTACACAGCCAGTGTCAAAATGGTTTATTTTTAATGGGTTAAACGACATTTGTTTTACTTATTTATTTATTTTACAAGCAAGAGACAGAAAATGTGTAAAGGTTTTGTTTTAAAATACTCAGGTTACTTTACTTCCTGTCTGATTAGAGTCTACTGTACTTTTCGGCGTATAAGTCGCTGTTGTTTTACTAATTTGCATGTCCTGCGACTTATACGGCGAAGCGACATATTTATGGATTTTTCCCCATATTTTTAGACCAATTTTTGGCTCAGATATGACCGTTTTTCATTTTGGCAAAAAAATGGTGCAGTACCACTTTTGTCCGCTAGGGGACACTTCCAGAGAGTCCACCGACCGTTTCCAGCTCATGTGTCCGAAAAAAGCCTCCTCTGCTCGGACTGACTCTGTCGCTGCCCGGCCTCCTGCTCTGGAGGTAACTTCTGTTTGCTGTGTTTGTTAGCTGTTTGCTAGCAAGATAAGTCAAGAACCACAGGACAGATTTTTATGAAACTCACAGAATGTAATCACTGTATGCATTTACAAGTGACTAGCTTTATGAGATGTTTGAGATTTAAAAAAATCGATCTTTTAGCATGTTGTTAGCGGTTAGCTACCATAAACAGATACTGCGGTATTTAAATAAATAGCTCATAAGCCACTCGGCAAATATTTTTTTAGCTTACAGAGTGTAATTATATGGGTTTCATTTACAAACTGTTGACCTGTATAAGACATTTGAGAAAAAATTCGAATTATTTATAATTTCTTTTCGTAGCGCATGCGACCGTTTGGAAGACGTCAAACCGAAACAATTTAAATCCAGCAGATTTGACCATTTCGTGAATTGATTAAGGAACGGTTAAGCTCAGGAACCCTTGTGCTATAATGTCAGCTATAATTTTTAGCAAACAAATAATTGTTTTTACCGTGTTAATCTTCTTAAAAGCCTTGCTGTGCGCTCCTGTGGCAGACATTTGCAGCAGAGCTACGATGAACACTCGGTCGGACCACATTTCCGGGTTGTCAGCGGTGACGCGTAACATACGTGACGCGTTAGCGGTGACGCATAATAGATGCGACTTATACGGCAAAGCGACATATTTATGGATTTTTCCCCATATTACCAAAAAAGCCTCCTCTGCTCGGACTGACTCTGTCGCTGCCCAGCCTCCTGCTCTGGAGGTAACTTCTGTTTGCTGTGTTTGTTAGCTGTTTGTTAGCAAGATAAGTCAAGAACCACAGGACAGATTTTTATGAAACTCACAGAATGTAATCACTGTATGCATTTACAAGTGACTAGCTTTATGAGATGTTTGAGATTTAAAAAAAAATCGATCTTTTAGCATGTTGTTAGCGGTTAGCTACCATAAACAGATACTGCGATATTTAAATAAATAGCTCATAAGCCACTCGGCAAATATTTTTTTAGCTTACAGAGTGTAATTTATATGGGTTTCATTTACAAACTGTTGACCTGTATAAGACATTTGAGAAAAAATTCGAATTATTTATAATTTCTTTTCGTAGCGCATGCGACCGTTTGGAAGACGTCAAACCGAAACAATTTAAATCCAGCAGATTTGACCATTTCGTGAATTGACGTAACATACGTGATGCGTTAGCGGTGACGCATAATCCACAGTATTCCTACGCCCCATGATGCTTTGCGCGAAATGTGCACACGACTTCCGGTTGACCGGAAACACCGTTTGTTTACATGCGAGTAATACAGTTGAAGACAGTCCAAACTTTGTTGTTTTAGTTCATTAAAAATGTGGGAACACCACTCGTTTTGTTAAAAGAGGAGGGACAAATAAAAAGAAATTACAGATGTTACCTGATCGCGCAGACATAATTTAAAAATAACGCGTTTGCTCCGGCCTCTCGGCTAAGGTTTATTAGCAGCTATCTCGGCTAAAGATACCAGTCGCGTCTGAGATCTATCGTTTTAAGACAGTAAATCTTCCAAAACTCTCATTAATAAACCCTCCCCGACTAAAAAGATGTTACCTGATCGCGCAGACATAATTTAAAAATACATAAATAGCGAACGCGTTTGCTCCGGCCTCTCGGCTAAGGTTTGTTAGCAGCTATCTCGGCTAAAGATACCGGTCGCGTCTGAGATCTATCGTTTTAAGACAGTAAATCTTCCAAAACTCTCATTAATAAACCCTCCCCGAATAAAAATATGTTACCTGATCGCGCAGACATAATTTAAAACTACATAAATAGCGAACGCGTTTGCTCCGGCCTCTCGGCTAAGGTTTATTAGCAGCTATCTCGGCTAAAGATACCGGTCGCGCCTGACATATATCATTTTAAGACAGTAAATCATCCAAAACTCTCATTAATAAACCCTCCCTGAATAAAAAGAAATTACAGATGTTACCTGATCGCGCAGACACAGCCATAGAGTAGGATGCAGGAACACTCTTTCTTTGTTTTGGGTCCGTGTTGAAAACACTGTTGTTTTAGCCAAAGATTTAGCTTGGTCCGGTTGTTGGTGCAGCCGCGAACAGCACAGCAGGTACCTGAACCCCGGTAGGACATTTCAGTAAACGTTCCGTTTAAACAAAAGCTGTGTTTGCTCCGATAAAATGAATGAAAATAACTTTCAAAAACACCCGCGATACATACTCCGCCTATGGAATAAAGGCACTTCCGGTGTCGGACAGGAAGTACAATGCACATTCGCTTCTACAGTGACACCCCCAAGAATACTGTGGATAGATGCGACTTATAGGGTGAAGCGACGTATTTATGGATTTTTCCAAATTATTGCCAATAATTGGACAAAGCGGCTTATACAGCGAAGCGACTTATAAGGCGAAAAGTACGGTATATGTATATATATATATATGATTGTACAGCCACACTTCCAGGCTGTCATATTGTTAAGTTTGCAGATGATACAGTGGTGGTGGGATGCATCACAAACAATGATGAGTCCAGCTACAGACAGGAGGTGGAACACCTGGAGAGCTGGTGCAAAGAGAATAATCTTCACATGAATGTGAAGAAGACAAAGGAGATGATTGTGGACTTCAGAAGGAACAAACACACCCACGCCCCACTGAAAATAGGTGGGTCTGCAGTGGAAGTGGTCTCCAGCTACAAATACTTGGGTGTACACATGAATGATAACCTCAGCTGGAGCAACAACACCACCAGCCTGATCAAGAAAGGTCATCAGAGACTCTACTTCCTCAGACGGCTGAGACGTGCTGGTCTGAGCAGCCCAGTTCTCACCTCGTTCTACAGGTGTGCAGTGGAGAGCGTCCTGTGCTCCAGCATCAACGTGTGGCATGGAGGCTGCACAGTTGAAGAGAGGAAAGCTCTACAGAGAGTGGTGAAGGCTGCACAGAAGTCTGTTGGAGTCAGTCTCCCCACCATCACAGACATTTACACCTCCAGATGCAGGAAAAGAGCCACCTGCATCATGAAAGACCTCACTCACCCAGCACACTCACTCTTTGCCCCACTCCCCTCAGGACGGAGGTTGAGGAGCATCAAATGTAGAACCACTAGACTGAGGAACAGCTTCTACCCTGAGGCTGTTAGACTCATGAATAAATAAAATAAAAAATAAACACTGCAAAATATCACATTGTGCTGATGCTGATCTGTTTTCTTGTTGCTGTGTTCATCTGTGTTCATCTGTGACCATCTGCTCATACAAACTCATGTTCGTGCTGCTGTTTATTTCCACTATATTAGGCTTAGTGTATTACTAGTTGATGTTTTTCTTAGTTAATTCTAGATGTTATTACTGTTTTTCTCTTGCATTTGTTGTTGGATGTAACTGGGACCCCGTGTACATAATCTCGTTTTCATCACATGTACCACATGCGGTGCAAATGACAATAAAGACTCTCTGACTCTGACTCTGATATACAGTATATCTGTCCATGGAATCCCAATTTTCTTATGCTTAGCAGCCACACACCAAAATGGGAGTCAGTACCTAATTTAATTTTCACGTTATGTTCACAAGACGTACGGACAAAACATATTTTCAATTCCCCACTCCACTCCGCGATGAGGGAAGCATGTATGTTGATGTTTTTCCACAAACATTGGTTTATTTTTCAGTCCTAATGCACATTTTTTGAATTGATTGTATGAATTAATTTTGTTGAAGAAGGGGCAGATATAACAAGATTTTTTTCTTCTTCTGCCTCCTTTCATTTCATGTACTGTACCGGTATTTTTGATTTTATATTGTGTGTTTTTTTGTAAACAGTATTTTTGTGTTTTTAAAATTTGAAATGAATAAATTGCTTGATTGATTGATTGATTTTTTGTTTGCTGCTTGCCACCTGTGGCTAGTTTTGTGACAAAGTCTTATCTAATTATTTAATAAGGCACACAAACACTTATTTATGATAACTGCCAGCGTTAATGTACTGTAGTAAGATTCAAATTATGTTTGAGAAACTCCTAGAGTGTTTAGCTGCTTCTTGCTCAGTGGGATGGAAATTTAATGGTGATGGATTTTAAAGCCCAAGGAAGTTTTGAGGCAAGATGCACTTTTATTTTTCAGAGTGTAAAAAGTTTAATTATTGCCTCTGGATGTGTGTTTACAGCAGCAGGAAGTGTTTCGTGAGATAAAGTTTGTTTCTCAGGGTTCCAAACTATAAAACTTTACCTCTCAAAAAATAAGTGTGCAGCCTTGTTTATGTCTATAAATCTGTTGTACATTGTGGAAGACTTAGAAACAGTCAGTCTCTTACAGTTGGCAAGTTGAAGCCTCGTCTGTTCTTTCTGTTGGCCCGGCGTGGCTCTGGGTTTGGATTTGATATGAGTCAACTTCTTTGGTTCCATTCCTTCTGGAAAAAACAAAAACAACATTATGTTAAACCTATTTTAGATTTTTGTGCTAATGACAGGTGTTTGTTTTTTTACATAATTAACCTTAAAATTAAACAAGATTTGTTTAGTTCTGTTAAAAACTTTAACACAGAGACTCTAAAACAGATAAGAAATGACAATTTTGTTGTTCTGTTTAAGCAGAAAATCATGAGGGAGGGGACATATATACCAGAGCCATAAGGACCCAACATCATCACTGGTTTCCTTTTGTTAAAATTCAAGAATGTTTACAGCCATCCAGGCTTTATCTTCAAAACACAACAGTGGGTTAACAGAAACAGCATCCTTCTCCATTTACAGTATGTCTGACTATCATCAGCGTAACAATGACATTTGAATATTGAACCCATAAAGTAGAAAAGAGAAAAAATCAGGGGACTAAAGATTGTGCCCTGTGCAACCCCCAAAACGTCTAACCCATTTATTAGGTAGAAAAATAACTCACTATCCTGGTGTCTTATATGATAACCTGTGGAGGTAAATCATCATCACATGATTTACAAAACTGGCCATGTTCATGTAACAGTAATGAACCCTGCAGGAAGGAGGAATAATGTTTTGCTAGTCACAAAGAAAGGCTGCTAAAGAGCTTTGAAAACTTTCTGAATATGACAGAAAACTCGTTAAGATGGCAGCACTGAATGCCTGTTACACACAAAAGCACAACATATAGAGCTTTAGCAAGTGTAACATTATTGTTGGATCATTGTAACTCTTGTCGTTATGGATTTGTGTAAAGTATATATAATGTTTAAACGTTGCTGCAGAGTTTTTAATAATAAAACTGTGTCAACCTGCTAAAGATCACCATACTTATGCTCTTGGGTTTGATATATAAAGTGGAAATGTGAAGTTATTTTTCTACAGCTGCACAGAAACACAAGGCTGATACACAAAAGTGAGATGGAGGGATTAAAGAGAAACTGATGTTAGACATAAATTATTTTGTTTGGCAGAACAGCCTGGTTACTCGTGATTGTAATAAAATGTTTAAATATTTCATCCTCTGACAGCAGAATTTTGAAGCTCCACACACAGAAGTTGAACTCCTGAGATGCTGGAAAACTTTGCAGAATAACTAATAAATAATAATTTGTGCAACGTTGCACAAACATTTAATTTTTTCATTTCATGACATATGACACACTGTTGCATGTTTTTCACCTGGCTAACTGCACCCTTCTGGGGTCATGGCTGAAACTTATGACCCTACCGTACCTTTAGGGGTTCTGGGAAGCCTGCTGATGGTGTCACACACACTGGCAGAGGTCATGACGGGTTCAGACGATGACTGAAGGGGCTGGAGGAAGGCCACGGTGGGGAAAGGCACAGGCGGGACGTGGGTCATGGAGGAGTCGGACAGGGAGTTCAGCACCCTGGTGTGGCTGCCGGAGGGGACTCTCCATCGGGGTAACGGGGAAGGAGACACGTCCTCGCTGGAGGAACTGGGGATGCTGGGGGGGCTGAGGGACTGTTCTGGGGTGGAGGAGGATTTGGGGAGGAGGTGCAGGATGGAGGAGAAGAAGGAGCAGGATTCTGGGAGAGGGATGGTCCCAATTCCACTGTCCAACGTTCGCATCTTGCAGCCGGAGCCTGCGGCACAAGGAGAACAGCTGAAGTGGTTTGGAGGAGAGGAGATGGAGGAAGAAAGAGCAGGGCAGCCATGGTGGTGGAAACATTTAAAATATAAATGGTCGTTATTATGTTTTTATGTAGGAAATTTGAACAAAATTGACTCATTTTGCTTGTTTCACAACGTTTATCAGCTCATCTCCACTCCTGAAGACTAAAATTACAGCTTGTTCATTAAAAATGTATCTTAAGTTGATGATTTGGGAGGAAAAAAAAAGTCCAGTAATTAACTGATAAAAATGAAAACTCACACCATGGTGCAGATCAAACCCACCTGAACCGCCGGCTAGTTTCACAGATGTTGGATGGGTTCATGGCTGTTAGCATGCATCAGTGATTATGAAATGTTTGTAACGATAAACTCTATGGCATGAACTGTAAACAAACGTTTTATTTTTTTATACAGTGCTGTACAAAAGTCTTGATCCACCTCCAGTTTCTCTCCATTTTCATTCCAAGGAGCCAGAGGTTCATGTAAGAGCTACAAATGCCGTTTTATATATTCTACGTTTCAACATGTGAAATGTTTAGTATGCTCTGTTGTGGATAAATTAAGGTTCGTGAGATTTGTCATTTCTGTTTTTATTTATATTTATACATCATTTCAACTTTTTTAGGAACTGGGATTGTAATTGGATTTTTCCTCCTCTCTTTAAGTTTTCAAAAACATAAACAAAAGCAGCTGGTGACACGGTGGAGTAGCGGTCCGAGCTGGCTTTTGTTGTGGAGTTTGTGTTCTCCTCGTGCATTTTGATTTCAGCATGTCAGTTTCATTACCGGTAAATTGTCCCTAGGTGTAGGTGAGAGGGTGAAGTGTCTCGTTTGTCTCTTTGGCCCTGTGATGGACTGGAGATCAGTCCAGGTGTCCTCTGCCTCTCATACAGTGACTGCTGGAGACAGACACCAGATCCCCACAATTCTTAAAGGTGAAGCAGGTGAATAAAATCTATCATTCTATCTTTCGCCTTTGAGGAAGACGGTCGCTCTTACCCTCCCTCCCTCCTGCTTTTTTGCTCTCTTGTCCTCAGAGCCTCTCTTTACACACATTCTGGATCTGAAATTATTATGGATCTGGTCAGCTGGTCCCTCAACGCGATGAAACATTTTCCACCAGAAGACAGGGTGCTGGAGAGCCCTCATGCCCTGAACGGACCCTCACAGCTGGGTATGTGATTGATTCCTGGAGTGAGTGGAAGATGGTGTGCCTATCTGTTCCGTCCGTGGAGGACGTGGAAGATGTGTACATTATTGGATTTATGATTACAGGTTTTTTGCTTTTTGGAATCGGCGGATACCTAGGATATTGACAAATTAGGAAGACGTCGGCAGCGCTCTTGGCCATGGTTAAGCTGCCAGCCTTATGCGAAGGATTAATTTATGCTTAACGAGCTCAACCGCAAGCTGGACGGAATTTCTGAGAATCGTAGGCCACTTGCGGATCCTGGAACTCTCCAACATGAAGGATCCAATCTTGGAGAATGCTAAATCAAGCATGGACCGGGCAGAATGTCCACTAATTCTGGCTGTTTGGATTCATCATTGAATGTACCAGCAGAACTTGAAGGCAGACAGAAAACAGAGTCTGGCAGCCCAAACAATTGTTGTTTATCTGAATCTGGCCTCCCCGCTGGCCTTGGACAGGCCAACCTACCGGTATCTCAAATTGCTCCTGGAGGATATAAAACTAGAAGCTCTGCCCCCCTTATCAGAACCATGATGCTGATAGACACTGCACCATCTTATCAGAACTCTGGAATTTTCTGGAGTGTTAATGATAACTCACCGCCTTTGTCGACATCAATGCATAAATGTATTATGTCATTGTATGTTGCAGCCTTATGTTGCGAGGTCTTTTTTTTTTTCATCTTTCACATGGTTTCCCGGCCAGGACATGGTGTGAGACATGACATTTTCTTTTGGCTTCCTCCATCCTTGTGTTTTCTTTTTCTCATCTGCCTGTATGTTGTATGTAACAGGTCTCTCTAGTAGGCCTACAAAGTAAATGAGTCTTCAATGCTCAATGGGAATTCATCTGTATAAATAAAGGTCTAATAATAAGAACAATATTTATTGTTTGTATTAAGGAACATATTACTAAACAGGCTCATTGGACTAAAATCTTTCCTTAAAATATTTGCTTGCCTTTATCCTGCCCATCAGAGTCAAAGGCCAGTCCTAGCAGAGCCTGGTAAAACAATAATGGCCTTTTAGCACATTCTCTTGATCCTTGTTGTACCACAACAGCTTTCTTTTAAGTATGCAAGAAAGAAAAGATTTCCAGCATCTGCAGTTATGCAGGCTTGTTTTGTTGTTTTGCAGCCTGCAGTAAGAAACCTGTAGGCAAGAAGACAACTGCTGCTTTTCTTTATTAATTAAGACGAGCTCACACGAGACCCTATCTGGAACGGTATACCGTCCTCCTCAGGGTTTGAACGAGCTCATCTTTCTTTTTCTTTGTATCGTTCCAAAGTCCTAACTGTTTAAAGATGAACGGCTTCAATCTTCAAAACATAAACCGAGGAGAGAGCGCATCCTTGATACTGAGGTTTATCTTAGGGATGCACGATATTATCGGCATGGTATCGATATCGGCCAATATTATCATTAAATGTCAATATCGGACATCGGCCATTCCATTAAAATAAATATATTTCCGATATAAAAGGCGCTGTTTTGGCCTGCAGCGGCAACACAACGCGATGACGTCACGTGCATCTACCTGAAAATTCAAAATGTCGGCAGTGTGGAAGTTTTATTTTTCATTGGTGAGGATGGCGGATTCCGAAGATTTATGGACTACGTTGAGCCTCGCTACATCGTCCGCAGTCTGAGATATTTTTCCGACGTAACATTACCCGAGTTACAAGTCGTCATTTCCGACGAGAATCTAATAGCCGATAGCACGACTTGTTGGGGGAGTTTTACCACTGACATTTGGACGTCGTGTTAGCCCCGTTAGCATGATTAGTCTTACGGCACAATGGATAGACAAAAGCTTTTAACTTAAAACGTCGGCCCTTCATGCACAGGAGTGCAGAGGATCCACACTGCAGCTAGGAACCTGGAACAAACCTCCACAAGTGAGACAGCATTAGAGCTTTAACAGAATACTCAAGTAATCGACACCGATTCCTAGGACATCTATCGAGTTTTTTAATTTCACATCGAGTATTCGTAGTCACGTCATCACGTCACAGTTACAGAACAGCAAATGAATCAACTTCCTGTTTGGAGCACGTTGCGAACCTGTGTTACACCAAATTCTGTGACTACCGTATATTGTGACCGTAGGGGACGGTGTTGCATGCACTGTTGAAGGTCACAGAATATAGTGTAACACCGGGTCCAACCGACCGAACCAGAACCAGCTTCCACTGACCTTGTTTCACAAACAAAAAACAAAAAATATGAATCTCTAAACATATTTTAAAAAACTATAAACGTAATTATCTCTAAGGGTGGTTGACTGCCCCACTGTTTTTAAGATTCGTTTTTGACGTGCCGCACGTTTCTTTCACTTTTGCAGTTTAATAATAATAACTAATAGTTTTGGTTTTCCTGTGCCTTATCTGCAATATGATAAATATAATATATAATATATAATAATATAATATACAGTACACTCCCAACATATTTTTGTGTGAATATTAAATGACTTTTTTTGTGTGTTTTTTGCATCTTAAGATCCTTTGACATCATCAACTACTTGAGTTCTACTCGAGCTTTACAATGTTAAGTCGAGTTTAAAAATTATCTACTCGTTCAACCCCTAGACAGCATCACAGGTGACTAAGGCTAATAAATAACATTTAATACTTTTCATTCAATATAAGTCATAGTGCTATGCATATCATATGGCTGTTACTGAATATATGTCACCAGCTCTTACAGCTGTTGCACAATTTTGTAGCAAACAAGCCTAAATAACATAACATAATTTATATACTGTACGTTCCTTTGTCAGAGAACATATATAAAATACAGTATTGGTATTGGCATATCGGATATTGACCAAAAATGCAATATTGTGCATCCCTAATTTATTTACATGCAAGCTGGCTAGCGTCCATTTTATTCATAATGTGTTTGATTAAATCACATTTAACATCCATGTATTTCACTTTAAAGACCTTTCAGTACCGATGTCTGAGTCAGTCTTGATGGAAACCAGAATAAACTTTGGACACAGAGCAGAGTTTGTTCATCAATACCGTCTTAACTTGAAAGTTAGGAGTAATTTCTGTGACTCGGTGTTCTGTGAAACAACAAAATCACTGAAAACAACAATTGATCCATTTCAGTATGCCTCCAACATGGAAGGTGAGGCTGTTGTTCGCTTCAAACAGAACCTATGGTACCGACCTCAATCAGGGATGGGACAGAACAACACTGCTGCTCTGATCATGGTAGATTTAGTAAAAACAAAGTGTTGCTGTGCTTCTAGGAGATATTTTTATCCAGACCAGTTTGGATTAAGGCATATTTTGCAGAAACTTCATAATTTAACACCTTTAAAGCTTTTTTACATCAGTCATTTGTACTGAACATTTTTCCTGTGAATGAGTAGAAAAATACCTTTTATAATCTGATTTCAGTTCAAAACTGTCAGCTAGGTGTTTAAATGATTATCATGTTGGATTTTTTTTCTCCAATATTTAACATCCAGGAATGCCAGAAAGACGCAGCAGAAAACCAGAAAACAAACGTTGTGTTGTTTATCTGTAACTTTCAAAGACAACAGGCATTGATGCTCCTGTCTGCGGCCCGTTTCCAGCCTGTATAAATGAAAGCTTCTTGAAGAAACCCTGTCCAAATCAAGGTGCTCTGATCAACAAAGCGAGGCGAGATGGAGATTAATCAACCATGAAGGAAAAACGGCTCCATGTAACTGTCAGAGCTGCTCCTGTGAGTAGTTGGCAGCCTCTCTTACAAACCAAAACAGACTGTAATTATTTTTTTATTATTCGAGCCTTGAGGTTTGTTTTGGTTTGTACTTTGTAAATTCTACTTTAAATTTTACTTTTTTCAGGGACATAAAAGAGAAAGAATACAGACTGTTTTCGTGTTTGAAAAGAAATTAATTCCTCTCAAATAAAAAGTACTCACCTATAAAAAAAAAATACATTTTAGTGTCTGCCTGAAACTCTATGAGCTCAATGAAAAATCTAAGAGGACCTAAAGTTTAAAATGTAAAATAAAATAAAGGACCTATGGAGGTGGCCAGTTTGGAAAAATGCAATAAAAAATAAAAGCCTGTTGGGTAATATAAAACGAGGCACCTAGCAACTGTTGGGTCACTAGTTGCCATGGTGATTCCCACCTTTTTTGAGGAGCAAGGGGTGGGGCATCACACAGCGGTACTTTAGAGAAGAACAGGGAAACTACTAAACCTCAAACAAACAGTTGCTGTGTGAAAACTACAAGTTTTATTGAAAAAACTGTCTGAGCAGTAGAAGACTCTGATATTGAACTTTGCACTCTTGTGGGATTTGAGATAAAAC
>JBBPBX010010473.1:21840-57810 GCA_038048925.1 Garcialebias charrua
CTCTGATTTGCTACACCCGTATGTCCCACCATGTTCTCTGAGGTCAGCGGACCAGTTACTTCTAACAGTTCCAGGAACTCGTCTTAAACACAGAGGTGACAGGGCCTTCTCTGTAGCAGGACCAAGACTCTGGAACGAGTTACCTCTGCTCGTCAGACAGGCTCTCGGTTTTCAAATCCCATTTAAAGACTCACTACTATTACGTTGCTTTCAACACCAGATGATGTTTGGTCGTTATTTTTATTATCTGCAATGATTTTATGTCTATATTCTGTTTATTTACTTCATTCTGTTGCCTATGTGTTGCCTGTTGTTTGTTTGTTTGTTTGTTTGTTTGTTTGTTTGTACAGCACTTTGGTTGGCCTTGTCGCTGTTTTAAGTGCTTTATAAATAAAATGGTATGGTATAGTAAGTATTGGGCTGTGCTGCATTAAAAAAGGATTTTGTGTTCAGATGCAGAAATTTTCTTCTTTTGTGCATTAATTATATGTTTAATCCTACAAAATTAAATTAAATTCAGTTTGTTTATACAGCGCCATGTCACAACAGAAGTCATCTCAGGGTTCTGAGCAGAAACATTCATATAAAAAGTCAATTAATTAAACGTTATTTATCTGAGGAGCCACTTTGTCGCACTCTCCCATCGAACAAAGGCAACAGTGGAAAGGACAAACTCCCTCATGAGGAAGAAACATTTAGCAGAACCAGGCTCAGGACAATTAGCCATCTGCTTTGACCGGCTGGGTTTGAGAGGACAGAATGGAGGAACAGATACACAATGACAGGTCCAGGATGGAGGCGAGCAGGTAGGAGGAAAGATAAAATCGCATTAATATGTCAAGAATGGGTGGATCATGACATAATCTAGAAATAATTTCAAATGCAAAATATTTATTAGCATACATTTAACTATTCATGTGATGAAATGAGGTCAATTTGTCCTAGTAGTTTATGCCTCATCCTCACCTAAAGCATATCGCGCTTCCAAAAATCTCCAAACGCACTGTACTGGCTGCTTGTCAACAGATGACTGTCCTCATCTAACGCGTCTGCAGTGGGAGGAGGAGCGTGTTGGTCCTCTTCCGGTGGGGTGTTTGTTTATTTCCGGTCTCAGAAAAATGGCGGACGCAATACGAAGAATTGAGGACTTAAAGATCTTCCTCCCATCCTGCTCTTGGAAACTCTAGGTACCACAAGTAAGCCTGCAGTCTGAGAGCGAAGTGCTCTGTTGGGAAATTTTGGAACAATAAGATCTGTAATATAAGATGGAGCTAGGTTGTTGAGAGCTTTGTAAGTTAGAAAGACAATGGAGAGAAGCTAAAACTGGAGAGACTTGATCTCTCCCACTAACTCCAGTTAAGATTCTGGCAGCAGAATTTTGGATTAACTGAAGACGTTTTAAATAAGTATTTGGACACCCAGATAAATAAACCAGTGCAATAGTCCAGTCTAGATGTGACAAATGCAGGAACTAGTTTATCTGCATCATTTTAAGCTAAGGCTCCGGGAGGAGACCCAGAGGAAGACCCAGGACACGCTGGAGGGACTATGTTTCTCGGCTGGCCTGGGAACACCTTGGGATTCCCCCGGAGGAGCTGCTCCTAGTGGCTGGGGAGAGGGAAGTCTGGGCCTCCCTACTTAGGCTGCTACCCCCGCGACCCGACCCCGGATAAGCGGAAGAAGATGGATGGATGGATGGATGGATGGATTTTAAGCTAAGATATTTTTAATTTTAGCGATATTACGCAGGTGGAAGAAGGCAGTTCTAGTAACATTTTTAATGTGTGGGATAAAAGACATGTCTTGATCAAAAATAACACCAAGATTTTTAACATTAGAGCTGGAGGCCAGATTAATGCCATCCAAGGAGGATGAAAGATTGAAAAATGTATTCCTAAGATCAGGTCCAAAAACCAAAACCTCAGTCTTGTCTGAATTTAAAAGGGTCATCCATGTTTTTATGTCATGCTTGTAGTCTAAGTAACTGATTGGATTCATTGGGTTTCATGGAAAAATATGATTGTGTGTCATCAGCATAACAATGAAAATGTATCCCATGCTGTTTAATAATTTATCATATATAAAGTAACGAGTATTGGTCCAAGCACTGAGCCCTGAGGAACTCCATGACTAACTTTGGTGTATGAAGAAGATTTATTATTTATATTTACAAACTGGAATCAGATAGATATGATTTAAACCATTTTGGAACTGCTCCTGTCATTCCAATATCATATCCAAGTCTCTGTAGTAAAATATTTTGATCAACTGTATCAAATGCCGCACTGAGGTCCAACAGGACCAGTACAGACACAAGTCCATTGTCTGAGGCCATGAGAATATCATTATTGACTTTTACAAGTGCTGTTTCTGTGCTATGCTGAACTCTAAACCCTGACTGAAACTCTTCAAGCAGATTATTTCTTTGTAGATGTTCACACAACTGGTCAGCAACTATTTTCTTTAGAATTTTAGAATAGTGCTTGTTGGGACACCACATCTTTTAATAAGAGGACAAATATGACATTTTTATAATCAGGGTCAATAACAGTCCAAGCCAAGTGCAATATTAGTTCAAGCTACATCACACAAAAACACTTGAAGAGAAACTTGTAACCCGCTGTTTTCTCATTTACAACCTCCATTAACCTCCATTTTCTTGTTGTAAAAACAAAAAATGCCTTTAAATGCTTTTACTCTCTGGGTGTGAATAGATCATAAAAGATCAAGGAACATGATTCATATCAGTTATTTAGCATTTTTGTTTGGAAAAACTATCAAACAAAGAACATTTTCGAACCTTTGTTGTAAAAAGCTTTTATAGCTCAGAACATACAGACTAGAGCATCACTCACAGTCAAAACCAGTCTATAATTTGGCACCAGCCATTCAACGCAGCACAAACACATTGTATCCCCAGATGCTTTTGAGGAACTTTCAGTCATCACGGCAGCTTTATCTCCTGGCGCTCAGCTCAGAAGTTTGACATGTGTGCGTTTGCCTGTGGCAGAATTCAGCGTGACACTGCACAAACAGGAAACGTGGGTTTCCTGCCACATGGAGAAGACTGGCGCAGGAAATCATCCCTCACCATCTGACGGGAGCTGCTAACTGTTTGTACATGATTAGTTTCTGTATCCAAAGCTGGAAAAAACAGTCATGATGGTGCAGCCTAAAGACCTGCGCAACGTTTTTGCATAAATTCAAGGTTGTGTATTTGTTCTGGTTTGTTTTCTGCTGCACAACCGTCTGCACATTACTCATCTTCAATGAGAAGCTAATTTTTAAATTGTTGTTCCGTTGCGAAAAAAAAATCTGAACATCTTTGAAGCACAGTTTCCAAAAAAGTCAAGCGTGTGAAGCTCTCATTGTGGCACCGACAGTTCTGTACCATGGTTGATTGATTATTTGTGCAAAAAAAATTCCCGTCTTGATCTATGAACGAGGAGGCAATTTACACTTGTGGCTTGTTTGAAATATTGAGAGGATCTAAGTAATCATCATCACACACGACCAAACAAAGAACTGGATGGCAGAGGAGGCGGTAACAATGAGAAACGCTGAACAATCTGTCACCAGGGCTGGTTTTAACACGTTGTTCAGTTATTGTTTGCAGACTTTCTTCCATTAGAGCTGGTCGAGTTCAGTGTACTTGTGGCTTCTATCATGATGGCTTTGCTTACCTTTGATCCATTTGTTGCTAAAGCCAGTTTCCTAATGTTGGCAGACGTGTTGCCAAATCATATATAAGAGGAAGGCTCTAAAATGTCTTGAAGCAAATGTGGGGGTCTTGGTTTCTTTGGGCAGAGGCTTGTAGTCTTGTCACTTGAATTTTTGACTTGTTCTTCTTGAGCTGTGACTGTTGGAGACAGTGGTGTAGTCTACATTTTTGTAGTGGGTATACCGTGGTAAATTAGTTTTACGTTGGACACAGCTGAAGCCACGGAACGTGAATGTCCAACGTCCAAGGTAAAACTAACTTAACCAGTTGGTCCATATAATAATAATATGTGTTATGTATTGTCATCATTGTATGTTCCCATAAAATGGCAAAATTGGCTCTCTGCATTTGCCCATCCACCACAGGGTGGAGCGGTGGGCGGCTGTGGATAGCACTTGGGGGGATACTGGGGATAATGTGTCCTGATCAGAGACACCCTGAGATGTGCAATGACCGAGGATTGAACCTGGGACTTTGGGTCCTGAGTTGGCTGCCCTGCCCCTACACCATCTCGGCCCCCTTTGAGAGACAAAAGTACACTGGTTAGTACAATGTAATCGTCAATTTATTTTTAAGCATATTGACATTTTTCAAATTTCTCTGATGCTTATATTTGAATAAATGAACAACAAACTTTGTACAACTGTTGTTTTTGTATTAGATATATGTTATATAATGTATAAAACTGTGTAAAATCAAAACATGTTCAAGTATTACGTAGTAAGTATAGAAGTATTAGTTATACAATAAGTTGCTGGATGAGCGAATGTAAGAAACAAGAACTGCATACCGATACAGTAGATTGATACAGAAGCGTTTAACTGCCATTTAACGTATCAATGGCACATGCCCAATGATATGTCACATTTCATTGGCTACTTTTAAGTGGGTATGTTGAAATTATTAAGCTTTTCTAGTGGGTATATTCAGTTTGCCTGCGTATCACATCACACCACTGGTCTGAGACTAATTGCTAAGTCAAAACTGTCAGAATACAGTATACTGTAGGCACATTTTCTGTTGCAATCTCACTGAAGTCGCAGTATTTGCAACTAGTCAGTTCCTGTCAGTTTTTTTTAAACTCATAGACTGTTTATGTGTGCACAGCATGCAAAACTGTATTTTTGGCTGTGCATAATGTTGCAAGATCTTGCAAGAAGAGCAAGTAACCAGACCTATAGAAAGAACCCCAAAAGAAGTGTTTCTTTAAGAAAATTTTCAAGGAACACTGCTGACTTGTAATCTGTGTTTACAGGGGAAGGAGGAGTGGGGGGAGCACAATTTGTTTTCCCCAGGATGACCAAGAAAATGCACCAACCCATCCATCACAGATGATGATCATAAATGCTGGTCAGTTCCCGACTCACCCTGGTCATGGATCCAAATCCTTGTACTGAATCAGGACTCATGAGTCTGATGTCTCAATCAACTCTGGTATGTCCTCAAAAACTGACGCTAAGTCTGTGTTAGCGAAAAACAGCTGAATCCTGGAAACACAGCTGTCTCAGATTAGTCAATTGGGTTAAAAACATTGCAGACTTGGATAAGCCAAACATTCATGTTAACATAGGTTTTACATTCATACAGTAACTAATTCACAAATAACTCTGTTACAGTTAACTGTGGGAGTTTGGATTTTCTGCAGCCTCTGAAGTCTCAAGAAGGCGGCAGCCACACCTGCAGTCTATTCTCCTGATTAGCGCCACTAGCATATAAGGCTGCAGAAGAGCTCTACTCCCCGCTGGAGCATTACATTCCTACTGGTATACGAGCTTCTAGCCTCTACATGTGATTTACAGAAGTAGTAAAAACTTAAGTGCTCTTTTTGACTTACAGACTCGACGCCTGTGATCCTTGACTCCTCTGAGAAGGACCCTGAGAACCTTGTGGACTTTCTTAGTTGTCTCCTCCACCTTCCAACCACTTGCCAGCCACACCTGTGACTCTTCTCATACGCCTCCTCTACTGGAACCCCTTTGATTCAGATTCAGATTCAGATTCAGATTCAGATTCTGTTTATTATCGCCATTGTCAATGAACAGGATTCGCAGACTAGGAATTTGCTTCGGCATAACGGTGCATAAAATATAGAAACATAAAACATAAAAAACATAAACCATAAAACATCAATACAATCAATACAATATTCAGTAAACATTTATAAACTTTGGACTCTCATCCTCACTACGTTCCATGGCACCAGCTGTAAGGAAATCAATCATATGTACAGTACTCTCTATCTTCTGAGTCCACCAAACTGACCTTGTCCTCCAGGTTTCCAGATCCTCCTTTGTACCTTTTGATATACTGTATAGCTGAATTTTACTTTTGATATACACATGTAATGTTTTTGTTCCATTTGTTTTTGTCCCATCATCTGTAAGGTTTGTTTGTTTATTGGCCTGTGAAACTGTAAAACAAACATCCCTGAATAATGCAAATCCACGGTCACGTTTTAAAGTTGTATTTATTTATTTGTGGCAGTGGTGTTGTGCAGAGTGCACTTTAGTTCAGATTAACCTGGATCCTTACCAAATTTACCAGATCTAAGACTTTTGTTGGCAGATATCTGCAACAGAAATACCAGATTGTTTGTTTTAAAACACAAGTATATTTTAAAGCGAATGTATGAAAAACAACGAATGCGGATGCGTTCATAAATAAATGTATTTAAATAAAATTTTAACAGAGGTCGTCATAGTTAACAGTTCACGAACGGCACTTGAACGCACCACACTGTGGCAACATTGCACTCCATTTGGCGGTAAAAGGTTGCGGCTGCGTAGTAGCTATTGAAGACAGAGAATTCAACCAGCAACCAGGTGAGACTGAACTTTTTTGAGAATTTAAAGGACTATTGGGAATTCACCAGCATTACAACATATCCTGTAACAACTTCAGTCACATAATAGGGTGCAACACCGAGATTGTTTGTGACAAGCTAATATCAAGTTCAGCTACTTGCAACCTGCTATTATCACCCTGAACAAAATTGTATATTCTTGCTATTCAATGCAAGATGCATGTAAAACAAATTAAAAAGTAAAATAAATTAAACAATAAAGTTGTTTAGCATTCTAAAATGTATACAGGTATATGCACTTTGAAAAGAGATGGGAAAATATGTAAGCTAATGGCTATGCTAACTGCAGTATGCTAACAGCTACCTCAGCTTGTAGGCTACTGAACACTTAGCACAAATACAATACATTTAATGTATTTAGCCAACTTTAAACATTTGTGTTATTTATTTTGGTGATATAAAATCCTTTAGTTGTTCCAATATCCCTGTTAAAATTTATTCTAATGGCAATTCATGCTAAATGTAAAACAAAAAGCACAAGTAATTTACTGGTTGTTTGCTAAATCAGCAGTGAGTTGTTATTGTGGCTAGGTAAAAGGCAGTAGTCATAAATAATAATAATCTGCTGTATTGTGGTTATATTTTACCCTTAAATATTGGATGTAATTTCACAAGAATGCTGTAATGAACTAAGAGAAGTTCATGTATGAAAGAAAGGGAGAATATAATAGTAGTTTTTGTATTGTTGGGTAGACCCTGTGACGGTGAGCCCACCCCAGAGAGACTGCATATGCTGTGTATCATAATTCTAACCTTCACACTTTTCACTGATTACTGATCAGAATTGATACATTTCTTGGACACTAACTAGGAATTTGCACACTTTACCCCAATGATTAAGGATGTGTTTTTAAAATCACTTAAACTAGCATCCCAACCCTTCACTATACAGTACTAATAGGAATTTGCACGCTTTACCCCAATGATTAAGGATGTGTCACGGTCAGCTCGTGACAGGATGTGTTTTTAAAATCACTTAAACTAGCATCCCAACCCTTCACTATACTAATAGGAATTTGAGTGAAAGATTTCCACACAAAATAAAATGACTTGTTTGCTTTTTTGCATTAATTATAAGTAGAAGCCACATTTAGTTTTATTGTACACAAAGTATTGCTGCTATTGTGACTGATAGTTGCTGTTACAAACAAGTGATCAGCTGTCCAACCTATTGCAACTTCTGGTAAGTTACTTGACTCCTGTCCTTCCACCCTATATAGACAGATAGAAGTTAGGTTTCATTCACCTACTATTAGTAAAAATGCTACATTCACAAATAGAATACTTTACCTGAAAACAGTAGCAAAATTATAAACAATCATAGTTCATTCTGAATATGTGCACTTAGCTTACAATTTTTCAGTAAGAATAGACTTTGAACAAGTTCTTGATATTGTATGTGAACTTGCACAAATCCAAAATTGTTCGTTATAAGTAAACTTGGCAACTGTGGACGTGAATATTATTTGTTGCCCACTTCATACTTGACTTATTTTGTTCCCATCTTGGCAGCCGCCCCCATGTTTATTATGTTACTAAATAACACTTTTAAAAAAAGGCAGATTTAAATCTGTTGTTCAATGTTTTTCAATTATTATAATTAATTATTAAAATCATCTGCATGGTTTTTAGCCCTGGACATGTGCCTCAGGTGTTTTCTGTCTGAAGAAAGCTCATACAGCTCTAGCCATCCTGATACAGGTTAGAGACTCCTGTGACAAAATTTAGGCCCTGTTTACACGGACACGGTGGGGGGAAACGCAGGTTTTTTTGAATGTTAATTAGAGGAAAAGATCTGCGTTGACACGGACAAATTCTGTGTTTACATGCATCCGCAGGAATCCCCCCACCCTCCTGAATCTGCTGTAGTTACCATGCCGGGTCATTAGATGGCGCTGTGAATTTTGTACCTTCACCTAATGCGCATGCGTGCTGCCTCAGTCTGCTTTCCTCTGGGCTAAAAGTTCAGCTAACAACAACTTAACAAGTTAAAGCTGAATTTTGGATAAGAGTCGACAGATTTGACGCCAAGCGGGACCCGCTTCATCTAACAAGCTCCACACCAGTCGCTGAGTGGACCAGAACCAAGTAGACAAGGACGATGTCTTCATCTGGATCATTGTACAGTCAGCAAACTGATTAGTATTATATCCCTATATCCGTGATAATCAGCTGATTTACAGAAGGTAAATCAACGTTCTTAATAATGTTTGCTTGTGTTTACTTCGATCACACAACAACCAACTGAGTTAGTTTTTTTTCCTTCGAGGTCGAGAAGCTGTCCTTCCACCAGGCGGACCGGTTCGGACGTGGGACCAGTATCCAGGATGAAAACAGAGCAGAGTCCAGTTCATTAACGTAGTTGACAGTTCAGTTAACGTGTTTTTAATAGTGTTCAATTTAATTCTCAGTGTTTGTGTGACATAAAGTTTGTGGTGTTGAATAAATAAATAAATACAAAATAAACCTGGTGTCTTAATTTTCAACTTTAATAATACGCAGCATGTTACGTACGCATCGTTTAAATCATGCAACTTGAGTCCAGATAGATTAATTTAGCTTAGATAACATTATATATCTCCCACGCTGTACTGTAATGTACTGTAGCACATTTAGTATGTTATTGTGCAGCACGACGCGTGAAATATCCGCCTGCCTCGTTCTATAAACAGCAATATTAGAACTGGATCCAACTGTGTCTCTTCCAACACAGATGTTGGTCACAGCAGCTACATTCAGGCGTAGATTAATTAAATATGAGGCTCAAAATATATTCCATCAGTCGTAGTTCAGAAAGTGGTGTGTGTCCGCCGCCATTGTTGTTGATATAAATATGCCGTCTGTCCGCGCGTGCGTGTGCGCATGTGGTTTAAAGGGGACCAAATATTGGTTTTATAAATTTTTATGGTATGTCTGTGGGCTATCCAGACCATGTTCATTCAATTTAATGCACAAAATAATTCTTAGATAATAAAATATCCCCTTTCTAGTTGTGCCTTTTCTGACTTCCGTTCTCAACAGGCTGTTTATGATAATGAGCTCTGAAGGCCACGCCCTTCAAAAATCTGTTTACATTAACTCCGCCCTCCAAAGGGGACCCTGAGTCAGACTCAGAGGCAGACGCCATTTTGGGCAGGGCAAATGAGGCGCTGACGCGTCGCGTAGGCCGCTGAGAAACATCCACAAGTTAACCCTCCATGTTAAAAACTCTTCGTCTGACTCTTCGAAAACAAGCAATAAGGCTGCAGAGTAACACACTGGCTGCTAACTGCTATACACGCTCTCTCTAGCGGGGACCGCTTTTGTTCACGGACCACATCCGGCGCTGAACGGATATGGTCCGTGAGCAGTCGTCCGGTTGATTTAAGAGCCCGTAAATAAGTTTTTTCGTTTTTACTGATAGATAATTACGTAGTTATTAGCGGTACTGCATTTTAACAACAGCGAAACATCGAACTCTGAGATGAACTCAGGAAAAACAACCGTCACGTCTTTTATACTGAAGTGGGTTGAGCCGCACCAGGGGTTGCTCGGTGAGGGGCTGGACTCAGGTTGGGGTGGGTTGTCCTACGGCTTGTGACATCACAAGCCTTAGGATTTGAAAATGAGACATTTATATCACAGAAAAATAAATATACTTAGTGTAAATATAACACTGGGTGCATTTTTTTGGCCCTAGGACTGTTTTTTTAAGAAGTACATAACCAAAGTTGAGTAAAAAACCCATTAAAAATTGAATTTTGCATCTTTGGTCCCCTTTAAACAAAGGCTCAGCGGGGGATGTTTATGTTATCAACGGAGGGTCAGCAAAAAACCTCCACTCTGGAAGGTGTGTTCAGAAACCTCCGGATTCAAAGAGGGGGGCCAGTGGTGTCGTGTAAATGAACTGCAGAACCGCAGAAAGAAAGGAGCGGATTCACTCAAAATACGCGCCGTGTAAACGGCCCCTTAGTTGAGTTTGAGAAGGGCTCAATACACCTGCAATGACTGTGACTATCTTACGAGAAAATTTGTCCCACAAGTTTTTTATTTATTTAAATTTTTTTTTTATCATGTTCCAAATTCAAGCCACAGGACTAAGAATCTTTGCAAATCACAACAGAAAGTTTAGACTCCCCACAAACATTTTAAGACATTTTGGAGACTTGTCCAGGGCTAAAAACCATGCAGATTATATTAATAATTAATTATAATAATTGCAAAACATTGAACAACAGATTTAAATCTGCTTTTCTTATTTTTAAAAGTGTTTCATTTAAAATAGTTTGCATCTTGTCTCCACTAATGACAGGCATATGTGTGACTGTGACAGAAAAAAAAACTATGGTATATCTGAGCACTTCCTTACTCAATTCCTTAATTATTTTTTTTTACACAAGCTGAGTAAAACTGACAGCTAAAAGATTAAAAGAATTCACATAAACATATACTGCAGACGTTGTTTCTTTGTCCAGTTCATGCGGTTAAATACTTAAAAGTCCGTTAATGTAACTTATTTCCTCCGACTTCCTCGTCTGACTGACTGAAAGCTGCTCATATTTCATTCGACAGCATTTCAGTGTGTTGTGAGAATCCCCCCAGCTTTGCACACCTGCTGACACATGAGCGTAAGCTGGTTAAGCACTAAATATACACCTCCTGTCATTCTCTTAGCCTGGCAAATGTTGGGTAAATTCAGAGTTTTTCTTGTAAATGCTGTAGACATTTGAGGAGGCTCTGTCGTAGGATTTAGAGTGGTAAATAAGCAAATGTCCAACTGTAGCAGCAAAACATGAATAGGCATGTCAAACTGAAATCTAGTAAGTACTACCTGACAGTGTACTGCAGAAAATGTTCTGAGAAATGAGAAAATAGTGGAATATTTCTTTTACAAAGCAGTTGTTTGTGTTTTTAGATTAATTCATCATGGCAGCTTTTTTGTTTTTGTTTCTATTGGCATCTGTGTGTACAGCGCAAATATAATTTAGTACACAAGGAAACCTTGGCATTAGCAATAGCCTCACATGGTTGACACAGAGAGTGAAGGTTTGCTATAATAAGTTGTCTAGAAATGTATTTTTTTCATTCATTCAACCTTTATTTATACAGGCTAGCCTCGTTGAGCCACGGGGACTCATTTACAAGAGGGACCTGTCTCACTCACACCCAGGGTCAATTTAGAGTTACCAATCAGCCTAACATGCATGTTTTTGGACTGTGGGAGGAAACCGGAGCACCCGGAGAAAACCCACGCATGCACGGAGAGAACATGCAAACTCCACCCAGAAAGGCCCCCGGACCGGTATTTGAACCGGGGACCTGCTCGCTGAGAGGCAGCAGCTCTACCAGTTGTGCCACCATGCTGCCCATGGCCCATTTAGCATTGTTTTATTGTTTGCAACCATACTAGTTCCACGTACTTTAACCATTCATATGTATGTGCATTCAAACTGAATTTCCACAGAAATAAAATACAATTATTTAGCTTATATTGCCATAGAGAAAGGTCAGAGGTCATGCTGAGCAGTCAGTTTGCAGCTACAGGCAGGGAACAGAGGTTTCCACCATCTTTTGTTTAAATGCTCTCAGATGAGAAGGCTGCTTTAGGAAATGGTTGTTAAACTGCATTCATGGCTCATGAGCGCTTTCCATCTGCTTGAGTTCAGCTCCAAGAGTTTAACTACCGGTACACAATTTTCTGTCAGACTGTTTAGAGGCATTTTCCCACCCACTGTGAGTTTGAGGTTTTCTGTAAACTCAGTGTGAAATAAAGCGTTATTTGGGGTTGAATCTGTTGATGATCAGAATGAGACTGATCAAAGGATAAATATTCAAAGGTTCTCTTGGTCGCACAAATAAACAAGTTGCTGCTTTAAATTTAGACTTGGACAAAGTACATCCTGCATTTCTTGAGCCTTTAATAAAGTCATTAACGTAATAATGCTTTATGGATTACAGACGAAGGAAGTTTGGTAAGAGGCTTGGACAGATTGTGCTCATTGTGACTCAGCATGTAGCTCGCTGCACGACAATAAATGTAAATCCTTAAGTTTTGTTTGGTCATTTTCTGTGTCCTTTGACATTTCAGTAATTAGTGCTGACATGATGATAAATAATAATTGGGATCATCATATGGGATGCTCTCACATTGGAACAAAAACAGTCTGTTCCCAAACATGGGAGTGTGGAAGGCGGCAGCTCGGATCACAGCCAAGAGGAACAATAGTCACTTTGTGTTTCTGTCTGGGTCTGGCCGACCTCACTGACTTCCTGTGGTCACCTTCAGCAGCGCTTGTCTGCTGGCATTCCTTACATTCTGGAGGTCCACAGTCAACGTGGCAGAAAATTGGGAATATGCAAGATTTTGGCTAATGGATTTAAAAAATACTTCATTAACAAGAGAAAAGGCCCAACCAAATTATTATTTTTATTTTTTTAATGAGTTTGCGAGGTCTTCCAAAAATAATCAAATTAATATTGAGAACTAAATTACTAGGACTATAAGGTTTCAAGCATTCCTAAAAAAAATGTTTTACAGTGCCCAAATGATAATTTTCAAAGGTAGAGAAGATCATCAAACTAAAAATTTTAGCATTTTCTGTGAAAATTCAGTGTGAGCACCGAGTGCTTTTCTGCCTTTGCTTTTATTTAGTGAAGAAACTGAAATTCACTTGTCCAAGCTAAAAAGCAGAAAACGAGTCCAAAAGAGTAAAGCATTAGCTTAAAGATGCGAAATGCTTAGACAAAAAACAGCAAGACAGTGGCTAAAAGGAGCTAAACCACAGTAAAACACTAAAACCAAAATGATCTACAAAAAATTAAAAGAAGCAAAAGGCTAGCTAAAAGCAAAGTTTCCAAATGATAGTTAAGTTCAGCAAACTGATAAATAAAAGATAAAAACAGCAAAAGTCTAAGCGAATAGTAAATTGGGTTCAAGCTAAAGTAGCAAAGGCTAGCTAAAAGTAATGAATGTCTCTCAACTTCTACAACACCAAATTATGGTAAATGGACTGTACTTGTATGTAGGCCTGTCACGATAACAAATTTTGCTCGGCGATTAATTGTCTCAAAAATTATTGCGAAACACGATAATATTGTTTAAAATTTGACAATAATTAATAATTTATCAAATTTAAGAAGAAATGTTTGTTAATTTGTTTTGCATGTAGTATCTTTTTCGACCACCGGATGGCAGTATAAGACTGTTTGAACAATGGATGGATAGTGAGGGAGCGAGCAGCGTGTCTCCAAGAAAAATGGGAGGAAGGCCCCTTGACTTGACATGGGCTGTCTCTCTTCGGTTCTCAAAATGGCAGACGCTCGGTGTGGTTTGAGCTCTTTAGCATAGCATTTTTCACACAAAGCTTTTATTAAAAATATCAGTAAACAAGTTCTCAGCTTCTTTTTGCAGAGAAAAACAAGTTTTTACACAAAGGCGCTGGTTTAAACCGTGAATTTTGGAGCTTCGACAAGACATGAGTTTTTTTCCTGAGGTTGGCCTGTTAGCTTAGCTTGTAGCTTAGCTTCTCAGCTTAGATGCTTTTAACGATCCAGAGACATGATTTTGGACAGTTAAAATTGAATTAAAAGAGAAAATAGAAAGGGAGGGGTCAGTGAAGAGCACCAGATTTCAACTTTTTGTTATCCAGTGAACCACTTTGGACATGTCTGCCTGCCTGGGAGGAGTCGACGAGGGACAGGACAGCCCCCAGAAACCATCTTGGCTACAGCAAACTGGTTGGTTCACTTAAGTTGTTTACTTGGTGGGGTAACTTCAGTGTGCTTGGGACTACTCTGACTGACGAAGCCCTCTGGAGTGAGGGTGAAACGTTTCTACTAAAAAGAAACTGTCCAGATGAACTGATTGAGAATGAGCAGATCCAGTGCAGTGTTTCCCCTAGATAACTTGCCATGGTGGGGCGCTCATCTCGTCTGTGATTTTTGTCGGGGGGAGTGGGGGACGGACGCACAAAGACACGTCCTGAGCTGCGCAGCACTTACACTGACAGATTTGGGTGTGGGGGGGGAGACAGAGATAAAGCCGTGCACTGTTTGCACCGACAGTTTTACAGTTTTGGAGCAGAGCAGGAGAGAGACTGACACATCTCAGCTGCGTGTTGTCTGTACAGACAGTTTATTATTATTATTTTTTGGGTGGGGGAGGGTGAGACAGACAAACAATCCATGCGCTGTTTGTACCGACAGTTTTCGAGTGTGTGTGTGTCAGCGTGAGGGTTCAGCATGAGGGAAGAGGCTACCTTTAGGTTTTTAGTTAATGCACCTGCATTGCGAGCTGCTAGTTTAGCGTTACGTCAGTGCTGACAGGTGGTTGGAGGTGGGGGTGGGGTCGGTAGACGGGACGCTTGGTTCTGTTGATGTGGCGGTGTTCCCCGCTTATATAATGGTAGGGAAACACTGCAGTGTCTTCAGAAAGAGAGAGACACGAAGAAATGATAAAGCCAATAAATGAGAATGAGGTTGATAATTTTCATTGGTTGATTTATTGTTTATCGCGACAGGCCTACTTATATACCCTTACGAAACAAAAATATATTGGAATATATTGTAAAATATATTGGAATATATTGTAAAATATATTCCAATATATTATAATATATATATTATATATTATAATATATTCCAATATATTATAATTCCAATATATTATACAATATATTCCATTATATAGAAATGTTATGATATATTTTCAAATATACACAAAGACATGTACACAATATATGTGAATATATATATTGTGTATATATGGATACACACTGTTAAAAGTGACACCCTCATTTAGTTATCTTCACTTACTACTTCTCTTTAACACAAAGAGCTCTTACAAGTTTTGAATTTTGAACTCAGCTTTCTGAGTCTTAAGATGTAGAACTTATAGCTATCCATTGGTTTGAAATTTGTCATATTTGTATGTGTTGATTGAACTTGAGTCTGTAAGTCATCAGTTTTTTTCTTTTTTTTCTTTCATTTCAAATTTGTATTAATTTGAAAAAAAAAATACAACACAAAACCATATAACAAAGTATGTCTATACAACACATAAATAAAATGAAGGGTAGCAGTAAGAAAAAAAAAATCTTATTTTATCTGCCCCCTCTTACAATCAATCAAATCAAACAACAGTCATATTTAAGTGATTTAACAAAAAAGAAAAAAAGAAAAAAAATCACTTAACTATCGAACCATAAAGCAACATATATACAGTAATGGTGTAACCCTGTGGTTTGAGTTCATTTCAAGTTAGTAGTGAATGAATGAATAATCAATCAATCAATCACCTTTATTTTGAATGAATAAGTAAATGGTGTTTAACCTTTGTGTTTATGGAACATGCAAACATACTGTGTTTGGAGTTTAATGTACGTTCAATACTGTTTGTATTAATAACTGTTTGTAAAAAAAAGCGATGTACCTGTATCTATAATGGCTAATAATTTGGGATTTTATTTTGGTGATTGGGGAGGAGGACGTACTTCCGGGCGCGGGAGGGGCTTCCGGGCGCGAGAGAGGAGGACGGAGTGACGAGGACATAGATATCTTATATATATATATGGTGTATATATGATATCTATGGACGAGGAGGAAGAAGACGAAAAAAGAGCGCGAACGTGGGCACCATTATTTTCCATTGAAAAACGGGCCTGTCTTCGTGGAGGAACACTTCACTGAACTGTTGTCCGTGCCGTTGAGGGGGTAGACAAAGACTCCCGCCGAGCTGTGGATGTCGAAGCTGCGAGGGTGTTCAACCCCGTGAACAGTTCATTATGTCGCTAGCTCAGTGGCTATCGCTAGCGCGACTCGTCGGGCGGCTTGCCAGCAGAGAGAGGACCGTGGCACGGATTCTTCCACCCTGCGGAGGACATCGGACAGAAGCAGACGGACTGAGGCGAGACTGACCTCCGGGAGACGGATGTATTCAGGTGAGCGGGGACATGGTTGAAGGGGAATATTAGCGCGAGTGCATCAGGCCTGCAACGACCAGAACTATATTTTTAATTAGCAGCCGGCTAATTTCCTTTTTTAGTTTTTAGTTGTTGTTTTTTAGTTTCCTTTTTTTATTTAAGGGGTTAAAGCGTATCATTTTATCCAATTGTAAAGTGAAAAGACTGATCTGTTGTTTCCAAATTGTTTATTAAATTGTTCATGTTTTTTAAAGCATATGTTTATTCTACCGTGTTATACTTGTTGTTTAATTAAGGGATATAGATTCAGAGTTTACAGGTAGACTTGGTATCTCTACCTGCATGTTGACTAGTTTGGAATTTGAGATTTGGTAACCAACTGATTCAAAGAACTCAGGTTAGCCACCCTCATTAATGCCAAGGACATTTATATTTTTGCAATAGTCCAGTTTTGATCATTCTCTTAAATGTAATCATCGTTTTTGCATTTTTTACTTCAGTCTCCAAACCATTCCACAATCCAATTCCTTGAATTGAGGTTGACCGACTCTTCAAACGGGTTCTATATTTTGGTTTAACAAATGTTTCAATTCCCTTGAGATTATAACAGCTCTACCGTTTAACAAAATGTGTTTGGATATTTTCAGGCAATTCATTTTTATGAGCTCTATACATAACTAATAAAATATTATGATCCACCAAGTCATGAAACTTCAATAATTTCAGTTGATTAAATAATGTGTTAGAAGTGTGACAAAAATGTTTTCCAGTGATTATTCTAACAGCTCTTTTTTAAAACAAGCAGAGGAAAAAAGGCGGGGAAAGTAAAACTTGAAGTTATTCAATGTGTTGACTAGTTTGGAATTTGAGATTTGATTCAACTTTGGTTTATAAGTCAACATTTAAAAAAAAAAAAGAGGGGAAAAAAGGCAGGAGTGGGAAACAAGATGTACCGTATAGAAAAAAACATTTCTTGTGACTTTAAATTTAGAATGTTTTCTTTAACTTGTACATGTCTGTCTTCATTTCTACAGCCAGACACCTGCAGTGATGTCCCCCTCAGCCTCCTGCACTCCATCACACTGACTCCAGCCACATCTGGAAGACACCTGACCTGATCTGACATGCTCCATCGTCTTTTCTGCATCATTTGGATAACAGTAAGCACAATATTTTTTTGTCTGTTGTTTCATTTTTTTATTTTTATTTTTTTATTAATGTTAACTTGCACATGTCTTGTCTTCATTTCTACAGCCAGACACCTGCAGCAATGTCCCCCTCAGCCTCCTGCACTCCATCACACTGACTCCAGCCACATCTGGAAGACACCTGACCTGATCTGACATGCTCCATCGTCTTTTCTGCATCATTTGGATAACAGTAAGCACAATATTTTTTTGTCTGTTGTTTCATTTTTTTATTTTTTATTAATGTTAACCTGCACATGTCTTGTCTTCATTTCTACAGCCAGACACCTGCAGTGATGTCCCCCTCAGTCTCCTGCATCCACATCATCACACTGACTCCAGCCACATCTGGAAGACACATGACCTGATCTGACATGCTCTATCTTCTTTTCTGCATCATTAGGATAACAGTAAGCACAATATTTTTTTGTCTGTTGTTTCTTTTTTATTTTTTTATTTTATTAATGTTAACTTGCACATGTCTTGTCTTCATTTCTACAGCCAGACCTGCAGTGATGCTGAACGGTGTCTGCCCTGCTGTGCTGCTGTGTCATCACTGTGAGTTTCTGAACTTCACTAAAACTTTCAGAGAACTTCAGTACAACCTGCTAGCTCTTCTCAATGTTGTAACAGTATGTTAATCAACCATGATGCATGTGTTCTTAAATTTTAGGGAATACCTTCAAAAGTCCTTGATGTTGATGTTTATAAAGGTGTGAGAACTTCACATTGTATAATGCAATCATTTGTACTTGTTTGCTCACTTGTGTTTGTCATTTTACTGCCCAACAGACTGCAGAGCTTACTGATATTCGAACACTGGTGCTCAGAGGACTTCCTGTTATCCTTGGTGACATGAACCCCACAGACCTACAAACCAGCCTTTGTAAGTAATTTTATTATCTCAAAGATGACCTAAAGGAACAATGTAAGGTGCTGAAAATATAATAAAAATGTGTACACTGAAATGAACATAGATTTTTCAAAGTGTCTAAAAATACAAATTGCTGTGACCATGTCCACAAAAATACACTGCTTATTTTCTTACACTGATCCTCCTGCTGCTTCTCTAAATTGGGGAAAATTCTGTCCACCATCTACATGCTGACCACTTAGGCAACCCCACTTTGAAAAATCCAAACTATCCCTTTAATTTTCATTTACCCGTATGTCTTATGCTATGCTGTGTTGAGTTCATGTCATGAACTGTTATGCTTATGTTTTATGCTATGCTGTTTCATGAGGGAGTGGTGGAGCAGAGGTTAGAGTATATGGGCCAGTGATCAGAAAGTCACCAGTTCAACTCCCAGGACTAACGACGTCAAAATGTGGGTGGAAAAGGTGAAACATCCACACCAGCCTCAACCTTCATTTGCCCCACTCTGGGCCCTTGAGCAAGGCTCTTAACCCCCACCATTTGCTCCCTAAACAGGTCTCTTGAAAACAGTTTTTGTGACTCAATGGGACTATCAGTAGAAATAACGGGTAAATATAAATGTTGGGATTTGAGCCTGGACAGACAGATGTGGGAACCCTGGTGACAGTTCCTGTATTTGAAAAAAAAAAAAAAACCTGTGAGCATAGTTTTAAACAACTGAAAGAATACGGTATCGTTCCACACTAGCACATGATCATGTGTCCTTTTGTGGAGCTTAAACTAATACACAATTTACACAAGGAAACTAGGGCTGCATGTTATGATAAAACAGAAGATATGACAAATATTGTAATTCGTTTATGGAAATCATTATTTTTGATCAATTAATGATGGCTGCTTAACGATAATTGTCTCTGTTGTGCTCTTGTCATTTATTAAGGACTCAGATGATGATGACTTGTTCTGCAACATTGACATTGGGATTCTCCTCGTTGAACCTGAAGGTGCTGTGCCCTCATCCTCCTTGCATCTCAGTCCAGCCTCTCTGAAAATCATCATGGAGGGAGAAGTCGTGTTGGCCAACATTCAAGACCTGCCAAAAGCTATGTGCATTCTCTTTGGACTTGTACATGCTATGCCTTTCAACTACCTCAGTTCTATGAAGTCCACATTCCAGTTCATCCAACAGGTGTCTCCATCTATCACCTGTGCGTCAACACCTTGTGCCTAACAGTGAGTTGAACTTGCTTTCTGACTGTGTTTTATGTTTTTATTGCAGGTCATGACCCTGCTTTAACTTCACGTGTTCATGTTTGTGTCTCTTTCAACAGACAAAACCTGCTGCACCTGACCTCATGTACAGACCTGTGTCCTCTGCTCTCTCCTCACCATCCTCCTGCAGCTCCTCTCTATCCATCACATGTGCGTCAACACCTTGTGCCTAACCCTGACATGTATCCACATCAATGACTGCTGCCAAAACAGGAAAACACACCTGACCTGATGGACAGACCTGCTCTCATCAGGACTACACACCTGACCTGAACTCACATCTGGACTCCCATGTACCCATCATTCATGGTTGAATCATTGCTCAATGGCTAAGCAGTTCCATATGATCCATGTTTGAAAATGAGAACCACCTAATAAGCCTGTCTACCTCCACTTCAATCAAAGTAAGGGAATTTTCTTTTCTATGCTGTTTTTGTGCTGCTTCTAGCTTTTTCAGGTTCCTGGACTGTACACTAAGGCACTGGTTTTTCAAGTAAATTTTCAAGTAAAGCGAAAGAAAATAAATGAAAACAACCAAAGAAAATAAATTATGAAACTGAGCAGATTTAGCAAAGTACTAGTTACTTGTTTACTATTTCATATTTACTAGTTGGGGCTGTTAAAATGCAAGCACAAGTGGTAAAATGTTTCAGTTCCAAAAACAATATTTTTGTTTTGTTTTACTGTGACTGGATGTGAAAGACTGAAGTTAATGCAAAAAAAAAAAAAAGTTACAACATTTTGCTGTTTTGTCTTTTCTTTTGCTTATAAATCACATGTGCTTTTATGCCTTGCTTATGCTGGTGAAGATTCTCAGTCGTCCAGGACATGATAAATCAAAAGGCGTTCAATTCAAGATCAACTGGACTTTATTTGTAACAGAAGACGTTTCGCTTCTCATCCGAAAAGCTTTATCAATTCAATGCCTTGCTTATGTTTACATGATCCTCTTTGTGTGTCATTGTTGGCAACCAGTGCACTTGTTAAAAAGTTTTTTTGTGTGTAAATGAATAAAAGTGAAGTTCCATTTTAAATACTGTATCCTGTTATTTAGTGTATTGTTAAAATGTTTAACTGTTCAAAAGCATGTGTGAAATATATATATATATATATTTTTTTTTTTCTTTCTAAAATATATTGACGAATGTACCAATGTAATATATAATGCAATATATTTAGATATATTAGTTAATATACCATAAAATATATTAAATTCATATATTTTACAATATATTTTAAATATATTATTTGATATATTTTTTGTTATATTTTGGCATATATGTGTAGATATATATTCTAATATATTTTTCAATATATTAAAAGCGGCAATTCCTTATATATTATTACATATATTACAATATATTGTGTTCATATATTTTTCAATATATGGCAAAATATATTTAGATATATTGGTTAATATACCATAAAATATATTAAATTCATATATTTTACAATATATTTTAAATATATTATTTGATATATTTTTTGTTATATTTTGGCATATATGTGTAGATATATATTCTAATATATTTTTCAATATATTAAAAGCGGCAATTCCTTATATATTATTACATATATTACAATATATTGTGTTCATATATTTTTCAATATATATTTTAATATATATTTCATGCTGTAATTTTAATTTAATTTTAGGGTATTAATAATCCATATCAACTGATACAAACCACAGTAACCTTAATCTTGTCAAATACTTTCAAACAACCCCAAAATTACATTATTATGAAATGCAATATATTGTTGAAAAATATATTGTAAAATATATTTTTCTTGCGTAAGGGTAGCACTTTTCTATCTTATCAAGATACTCCAAGTACGTACAAAGTACTTTACACTAAAATGTTTGCCCTCATTTACCCATTCATACAGCATTCTACTATATCTCTACAAAGACTAATCAGTGTTTTATCACATTCACACTCCGAAGGGGGACACATCAGAGGCAATGGGGGGTTCAGTGTTTTGTCCAGGGACACTTTAGCATGTGACTGCTGGTGGAATGATATCGAACCCCCAACTCTTACATTGGAGGACGCCTGCTCTAACCACTTAGCTTCAGTCGCCCCATTATTGCCTAATAAAAGCTAAACTGACTGGATTGCAGCCATTTTTGTGTTTGCTAAGTTTTTTTTAGCTGTGGTTTCCATCTTAAATCAAGTTGAGGAATAGTTACACAGTTTTAGATATGTGTCCATCAACTGCTTTCTAAAAGTTTCATTAAAATCCATTTGCTGATTCACGAGATAATTTGCTAACAGAAAAATGAACACAGATGTATTTACACAGGTACATGATTACCGGTACCTGCTTTTCTTGGCTGAAACAAAACAATTAAACTGCTTTTATAGTGGATGAAATGTTATTTAAATTCAAGCATTGCTCACAAGAACATTCAAGGATTTCTGCCATTTTGGGAGATAAACCTTGTGCCCGTGGCAGCTTTACATCACTCAAATAAAACTTTCATGAAAGACTTTGGAATGGGAGGAAGCCAGCACATTGTGAGGACAAGCTGAAGTCTCTGATAAGACCATTTAGTTTAAATGGACATTATGATCACCATGACACAGCAGATTCATCCAAATATAGATTATACATCACAGTGTATGACCGACTTCCTCTCATACCCGACAGCTTGATGGTTTGATGACATTGACTTTACAGCATTACAGCAGACTGAATGTTAGGAAATCCCACTGGTCTATATAAGGGCAAAAGTTATGTCCATAAAAAGAAAGGAAGAAGGAAAAACAACTACATTTTCCCACAAAGGTCATGTAGCTGAGGCAGTGCTTACCCCTGAGACTCTTAACTTCTTTGACATGACAAGGAGTATTGAATTGTCCAGTTTTGTTTAGTCTTATCTAACATGTCAGTGAAAAGGAATGAGCTGGCAATATAGATACTGTACATTAAAGACCCAACGTTTCTTAAAAGTATGTACCGTACATCGCATGACAGTTTAAAACAAAATTTATCTTATGATGAAAAGGAAGATATATGGATGCAGTTAGAGAGGACATGAAGGTAGTTGGAGTGAGGACAGAGGATGCAGAGGACAGAGTGAGGTGGAGGAGGATGACTCGCTGTGGCGACCGCTGAAAAGGGAAAAGCCGAAAGAAGAAGAAGATGAAAAGGAAGAGTGTTCTAGCTGTTTTAGTCGACCTTGTTAATGACAGTGCTCTTGGAGTATCTGAATGACTCTCAGCTACAACCACACCAAATGTTCACACAATAACTGTAAAATTAACTAAAATACAGTACAGTACAGTATAGCCATTTTTATGTTTTAGATGCCTTTCTATACTTAGTATTTCCTGAAAGTTCTATGAAAATTTTGACTTTTTGGTCTTTATGAATAATCAGGTTATCATATTCTCTGTTTATATCTCTAATTTCAGTATTGGTTTAGAACTGGGTTCTGCAATCTCCGGCTCTGGAGCCATTTGCGTCTCTTTGGTCCTTCTGCAGCGGCTCTAAGTTTGAACCAAAACTAACATAAAACTGAAGTCTATTGGTTGTTGTACCAACAACAAGAAATGGCTAGTTTTAGCCCGCTTTGGATGTTATCAACCATTAAATGGCCCTTATCAGTTATTATCATCCCCATTCGTAGCGGTCAGATTGCCCCTCCTGTACCTCCTAGCATGTTTGAAAGAACGTTATCAGCGTTACAAGCGATGACAGCAGGCTCCGTATTTAGCTACGTGGTTAGGTTTAGAGTAAAGGTTCTTTGGTTAGGTTTAGAGTCTTGGTTAGGTTTAGGCACAAGGGTAAGGGGGTTAGGTTTAGGGTTGGTCCTCTGGGTCAGGTTTAAGGTTAGGTTTAGGAAAACAGTTATATAAGCTGGAAAAAAACACACAACACTTCTGGGCTCACGGAAACACGCTTGGATAATAACACTGATAACGTTTTTTCAAACATGCTAGCAGGTAGATTGGACAGTTCCGCCGATACATATGGGGATGATAACAGTTATTAACGCCCATTGTATGGACTGACAACATCCGAACCCGCTGGTTTTTGAAGATTTCTGGTAATTTCTTTTGCCAACATGTGAATGATAGTACTAAAACATGGAGTAAAACTTGACTACATCATGCTAGTAGTTTGTTAGACACTTCTTTTAGCTCTCTTCCATTCTTATGGTGTGATGTTTTTCTCAAATCCACCAAATGTTTTGGGGGGAATACCTTTCAGGCAAGTTCCATCCATCCATCCATCCATCCATTTTCTTCCGCTTATCCGGAGTCGGGTCGCGGGGGTAGCAGCCTAAGTAGGGAGGCCCAGACTTCCCTCTCCCCAGCCACTTGGAGCAGCTCCTCTGGGGGAATCCCAAGGCGTTCCCAGGCCAGCCGAGAAACATAGTCCCTCCAGCGTGTCCTGGGTCTTCCTCTGGGTCTCCTCCCGGTGGGACATGCCCGGAACACCTCACCAGGGAGGCGTCCAGGAGGCATCCTAACCAGATGCCCGAGCCACCTCAACTGGCTCCTCTCGATGTGGAGAAGCAACGGCTCTACTCTGAGTCCCTCCCGGATGACTGAGCTTCTCACCCTATCTCTAAGGGAGAGTCCAGACACCCTGCGGAGAAAACTCATTTCAGCCGCTTGTATCCGAGATCTCGTTCTTTTGGTCACAACCCAAAGCTCATGACCATAGATGAGGGTGGGAACGTAGATCGATCGGTAAATTGAGAGCTTTGCCTTTTGACTCAGCTCTCTCTTCACCACGACAGACCGGTACAGCGCCCGCTTCACTGCGGACGCTGCACCTATCCGCCTATCGATCTCACGCTCCAGTTTTCCCTCATTCGTGAACAAGACCCCGAGATACTTAAACTCCTCCACTTGGGGCAGGACCTCCTCCCCGACCCGGAGAGGGCATGCTACCCTTTTCCGGCTCAAGACCATGGCCTCGGATTTGGAGGAACTGATCCTCATCCCGGCCGCATCACACTCGGCTGCAAACCGCTCCAGCGAAAGCTGTAGATCACGACCTGATGAAGCCAATAGGACCACATCATCTGCAAAAAACAGAGAAGCAATCCTAAGGCCACCAAAATGGATCCCCTCATCACCTTGGCTACGCCTAGAAATTCTGTCCATAAAAGTTATGAACAGAATCAGTAACAAAGGGCAACCTTGGCGGAGTCCTACTCTCACCGGAAACGAGCATGACTTACTGCCGGCAATGCGGACCAAGCTCTGACACCGGTAGTAAAGGGACCTAACAGCCCATATCAAAGGGCCCGGTACCCCATACTTCCGGAGTACCCCCCACGGGGCCCCCCGAGGGACGCGATCGAATGCCTTCTCCAAGTCTACAAAGCACATGTAAACTGGTTGGGCAAACTCCCATGTACCCTCCAGGACCCTACTGAGGGTGTAGAGCTGGTCCAGTGTTCCACGACAAGGACGAAAGCCACACTGTTCCTCCTGAATCCGAGGTTCGACTATCCGATGGACCCTCCTCTCCAGAACCCCTGAATAGACCTTACCAGGGAGGCTTAAGAATGTGATCCCCCTATAGTTGGAACACAATCAACAGTCCCCCTTTTTGAATAGGGGAACCACCACCCCATTCTGCCAATCCAGGGGAACTGCCCCTGATGTCCACGCAATATTGCGGAGTCACTTAAGCCAACACAACCCCACAACATCCAGAGTCCTAAGGAACTCCGGGCGAATCTCATCCACCCCTGGAGCCCTGCCACCGCAGAGCTTTTTAACCACCTCGGTGACCTCATCCACCCCTGGAGCCCTACCACCGCAGAGCTTTTTAACCACCTCGGTGACCTCAGCACTAGAGATTGGAGAGCCCAACCCAAAGTCTCCAGGCTCCGCTTCCTCAGTGGAAGACGTGCCAGTGGGATTGAGGAGGTCTTCGAAGTACTCTGCCCACGATTCACAACATCCCGAGTTGAAGTCAGCAGCACGCCACCCCCACTATAAATAGTGTTGGTGGCGTACCGCTTTCCCCCCCGAAACGCCGGATGGTGGACCAGAATAGCCTCGAAGCCGTACGGAAATCATTCTCCATGGCCTCTCCGAACTCCTCCCACGCCCGAGTTTTTGCCTCAGCAACCAACTGAGCTGCATGCCGTTTGGACTGCCGGTACCCACCAGCTGCTTCCGGGGTCCCACAGGCCAAAAAGGCCCAATAGGACTCCTTCAACCTGACAGCATCCCTCACCGCCGGTGTCCACCACTAAGTTTGAGGGTTGCCGCCACGACAGGCACCAACAACCTTGCGGCCACAACTCAGATAAGCCACCTCGACAATAGAGGCGCGGAACATGGCCCACTTGGACTCAATGTCCCCCGCCTCCCTCGGAACGTGTTCAAAGCTCTCCCGGAGGTGGGAGTTAAAGCTCCGTCTTACGGGAGACTCTGCCAGACATTCCCAGCAGACCCTCACAATACGTTTGGGTCTGCCAGGTCTGACCGGCATCCTCCCCCACCATCGGAGCCAACTCACCACCAGGTAGTGGTCAGTTGACAGCTCCGCCCCTCTCTTCACCCGAGTGTCCAAAACATGCGGCCGCAGATCAGATGAGACTACAATAAAGTCGATCCTCGAACTGCGACCTAAGATGTCCTGGTGCCAAGAGCACGTATGGACATCCTTTTGCTTGAACATGGTGTTCGTTATGGACAATCCATGACAAGCACAGAAGTCCAATAACAGAACACCACTCAGGTTCAGATCAGGGGGGCCGTTCCTCCCAACCACACCCCTCCAGGTCTCACTGTCAATGCCCACGTGAGCAATGAAGTCCCCCAGTAGAACAAGGGAGTCCCCAGGAGGCGCACTCTCCAATACCCCGTCTCCAAGGACTCCAAAAAGGGTGGGTAATCTGAACTGCCGTTTGACGCATAGGCACAAACAACAGTCAGGACTATGGAAGCGTTTATGGGACGTATTTAAAACTAAAATGGTTTAGCAGGAATGCTTTTTCATTTCAAAGTCAAGCTGCCTTTTTTGAGTCATAAATAAAATTTAAAATGAATAAACCAAACTGCATTTTCATTTTCTTCTTCGAGACTGCTCAATTTGTAACTTAATTAAAATGATAAGTAAAATAACATTTAACATTTAATTTTCAATATATGTCTAAGTAAAAAGTGGCCAAAATTCATTTTGAAATCTCAATTTTGAAAATTAAAATGAAATAGCAGAAATGCTTTTTAATTTCAAAGTCAAGCTGCCTTTTTTGAGTCAGAAATAAAATTAAGATTAAATCATTTTCATTTTCTTATTCAGCACTGTTATATCTCATTGAACTACAGAGCAAACTGCATTTTCATTTTCATCCTGCCCCCCTGCGCTCAAAGTGTGACAATATTCAATCTCAAAAGCAAACCCAGAGTAATTGAGACGAAATTAAAACTAAAATGGTTTAGCAGGAATGCTTTTTCATTTCAAAGTCAAGCTGCCATTTTTTGAGTCATAAATAAAATTTAAAATGAATAAACCAAACTGCATTTTCATTTTCTTCTTCGAGACTGCTCAATTTGTAACTTAATTAAAATGATAAGTAAAATAACATTTAACATTTAATTTTCAATATATGTCTTAGTAAAAAGTGGCCAAAATTCATTTTGAAATGTCAATTTTGAAAATTAAAATGAAATAGCAGAAATGCTTTTTAATTTCAAAGTCAAGCTGCCTTTTTTGAGTCAGAAATAAAATTAAGATTAAATCATTTTCATTTTCTTATTCAGCACTGTTATATCTCATTGAACTACAGAGCAAACTGCATTTTCATTTTCAGCCTGCCTCCCTGCGCTCAAAGTGTGACAATATTCAATCTCAAACTCAAACCACGAGAGTGACGTAATGCGCTTGTCAGACAGCAGAGGGCTTGCGGAGTTTTAGACAGGAGGAGACAGTTTCCTCCTTAACTGAAAGACCTGCTGTGAACTCTTGTCACGGGCATTTTTATTTATATATTATTATTATTTCTATTTATTTACTACTGTAAATAGGCTCTGTTCACAAGTGCCGTAAATCACTTGCGCATTGACCGGAAAGGTAATTTCCAGCTTCCGGTCTAGCCCCGGTCTCTGTGAAAATAGTGCTGTCTGAATGTTTACAAGAGCTGCCCAAGACAATGTTCATCTTATCGTTGATTCCTGGTCCCCTGCTCCGACAAGCAAACGTAACAAGGGATTTAAATTGCATGTCTCAAGTTTTCTGCACAACTACGAGGGTAAGTAACGTTAGTTTGATCGCGTTGTGTTGTTGCTACCTGTTAGCGGCTAACGTTAGCCGCGATCTTTTTTTTGTATACTCACGTTATAGAAACAGATTTTCCACACTTAAACAAAACGGCTCATATTTTGTGATCATTCTACAAACATGCTGCTCTTCTCAGTTTCATGCAAAAATCAGGAGACAGCTGTGAAGTCGTTGTCAGGGCTCTGTGTCAGGTCCATGAAGAAAGCTGAAAAACCTCACCATAGGGTGAAGCTAGGATTGTTCAGATGACAGTTTTAAGATTGTTGGTTCAGTAACCCCACGTTCCTGTTGTTAATGTAGATTTAGCTAAGATGGTAATTAAATATTAAATAAAAATAGGATGGAATTGGCTTAAGAAGATGTAAACAGTTGAGTTTGGCCTTGCTAGTCTCCAGTGGGTTATTTGCTGCATGCATTGTTCTTTTAATTTGGTAATTCATGCATATTATTGTAGTTTTACTTTAATCTAAAGAACACACTCACAGCCCTTCTTCTTCTTCTGAAGGCTAGAAGTTACTCTCTGATTTAAGGGGGGTGAACATTTGTGCTCAAAACAGTTTTCAGTTTATTAAAAAATAGACTGTGTGCACCCTTATGTTATGTTTAACTTGTCTTCTAGTTTCCTGGAGGAATACGTCGGAGGACTGGGCAGCAGAGCAGAGGAGTGGAGCGAGGATGTCAGTGTGAGTCAGTCAATCTAGTACATTCAGCTACATACTGTATTTACATTCTTGGTCTAATTATTTTGACCTCGTGTGTTTTTATGCAGCTCTCAGAAACTAAAGTCTTCACTCCCAGACTGCTCCTCCTGTTAGCACCCTAGGAAGCAACACCTCCATTGGCCGACTGCCAGGTTTGGGAGCACCTGTACCTCCACCATTCTCCTCCAGCGGGGACATGAAGGTTTCTGAATTTAACACCACCTCTCTGTCGTCACAGTTCAGCCGTAAGTTCATTAGTATCTGTGCAGTCCTGTTTGAATGTATGTGCGTGATATAGATTTAATTATTGTGTGTGTGTTTGCAGGTGACTTTGGCCTGCAGCCAGATCCTTGTGCTGAGCCAGCTGGTTCAGAGACACTCCGGCCCCTCCTTGCCTCTGGCACGTCCATCTCAACAAGCAGCCCCTGCTTCAGCGTCATCTGCGCCCCAACACATCAGCACAGGCTGCTGCTAAATACCTTATCAGTCAAAGCAATTACAAGATTTTTTTTGTAAAATTTTCAGCCCTCATTAATCTGTTTACCTTCTTGGTAGCAGATTCCATAAATCAATAAAAGTTTTATTTTAAAGGTTTTTAGCATATGATTTCTTACCTGTAAAATTTCGACCTTCTATTTCACAATTAAAGTGTTCAAATATTGAAATACAGAGGATATTGTGTTGTTACTGTGGCTAAACAAGACTAACAATAATTTAAAAAAATATCCAATTGAATGGATAATATATCTGTAATTTTCATTTAAGGCATTTGATTGTTAATATGTTTGTTTAACTTTACCCTGTTTTTGACACTATCAAATAAACAAGGTTTTTCAAAGTTGGACCTCTCAAAAAACTTACATAGGTACAATAGGTTAACATTCTCACATAAAATTAATTTAAGATATCCACATACCAAAATACAGTGGTCAATAAAATGTTTAGGTACTGCACTTACAAAAATGTGACATTTATTTTTATTTACCTCCAGAGAAAACAGTACAACATGTTTCCATCAAGAATATCTACTTACAAATGTAAGACAATGTCAATATACGTAAATGACAGCATTTTGTTTTTCTTCAAGACTGTGCCATCAGCTTTTCTATCAAACTTCATATCTCCACTTCCTGACCAAAGAGAAGACTTTACTCTGGAGGAGCAGGGATGAAGGTGTTTGACACCGTAGTTCTGTACAGTCCAGGATAACTTGTGTGTCACTGTAGCGGCCATCAAAATCTTGTGCTGCAGCTCGGGGGCGGCTGCTGGTTATGGTGGGAGTTGGTGAAGACCAGACTCTGTGTGGAAGCAGAGGAAGGTGGTTCTCCTCCTCCAACACCAGGCTTCTGCAGCAAAGAGGCGAGATATATGAATCTTGTGCAGCACAGAGCCTGCAGAACCTATACAGTATTAGTGTAGTGTGTACAGTACAGTATTTACATGTCAGTACACTAACACACAGTGAACTAAAAACTCAATTTAATATACAATAAAATGACAAGTTAAACAGGTAAAATCGATAAAAAATGAAGTAAAATCAAGACTCTGTGGAGAAAACATTACCTTTGCCCAGGTGTGATATGGTTCTCAGCAGCAGGTGCACATGAGGGAGTGAAGACTTTAGTTTCTGAGAGCTGCATAAAAACACACGAGGTCAAAATAATTAGACCAAGAATGTAAATACAGTATGTAGCTGAATGTACTAGATTGACTGACTCACACTGACATCCTCGCTCCACTCCTCTGCTCTGCTGCCCAGTCCTCCGACGTATTCCTCCAGGAAACTAGAAGACAAGTTAAACATAACATAAGGGTGCACACAGTCTATTTTTTAATAAACTGAAAACTGTTTTGAGCACAAATGTTCACCCCCCTTAAATCAGAGAGTAACTTCTAGCCTTCAGAAGAAGAAGAAGGGCTGTGAGTGTGTTCTTTAGATTAAAGTAAAACTACAATAATATGCATGAATTACCAAATTAAAAGAACAATGCATGCAGCAAATAACCCACTGGAGACTAGCAAGGCCAAACTCAACTGTTTACATCTTCTTAAGCCAATTCCATCCTATTTTTATTTAATATTTAATTACCATCTTAGCTAAATCTACATTAACAACAGGAACGTGGGGTTACTGAACCAACAATCTTAAAACTGTCATCTGAACAATCCTAGCTTCACCCTATGGTGAGGTTTTTCAGCTTTCTTCATGGACCTGACACAGAGCCCTGACAACGACTTCACAGCTGTCTCCTGATTTTTGCATGAAACTGAGAAGAGCAGCATGTTTGTAGAATGATCACAAAATATGAGCCGTTTTGTTTAAGTGTGGAAAATCTGTTTCTATAACGTGAGTATACAAAAAAAAGATCGCGGCTAACGTTAGCCGCTAACAGGTAGCAACAACACAACGCGATCAAACTAACGTTACTTACCCTCGTAGTTGTGCAGAAAACTTGAGACATGCAATTTAAATCCCTTGTTACGTTTGCTTGTCGGAGCAGGGGACCAGGAATCAACGATAAGATGAACATTGTCTTGGGCAGCTCTTGTAAACATTCAGACAGCACTATTTTCACAGAGACCGGGGCTAGACCGGAAGCTGGAAATTACCTTTCCGGTCAATGCGCAAGTGATTTACGGCACTTGTGAACAGAGCCTATTTACAGTAGTAAATAAATAGAAATAATAATAATATATAAATAAAAATGCCCGTGACAAGAGTTCACAGCAGGTCTTTCAGCGGAAGGAGGAAACTGTCACGAAGCTGAAGTTAGCTTCCGATTCCAGCTTCCGATTCGGCAAATGACTAAAGGGACAGTACAACTAATTTTTCAGTACCTTGAGCGGGTTTAATCTGCTCTAGCTCAAAAACTACAACACCTAGACTCTTCAAACCAGGACTATATTGTTCTACACTAATAGAAGAATATATAAAACTAAGTTTGAGCTTTGTGAAACATTTTGCTGATTTGTGAAACTTCCACAAAGTTTGTTTTTCATCATTTTTTTTCTACTGGACCACATTAGACCTGGTCCAGGTCAGAAACCACAAGACCTAGACTCTTCAAACCAGGACTATATTGTTCTACACTAATAGAAGAATATATAAAACTAAGTTTGAGCTTTGTGAAACGTTTTGCTGATTTGTGAAACTTCCACAAAGTTTGTTTTTCATCATTTTTAGGCTACTGGACCACATTAGACCTGGTCCAGGTCAAAAACCACAACACCTACACTCTTCAAACCAGGACTATATTATTCTAGACTAATAGAAGAATATATAAAACTTCAATTTCTACAGTCTACACAAATAAGACAAGAATGCAAAAATCCATCCTGTCCTGTTGCAACACGGGTGTACAACACCATCGAGATTGTGTGAGTTTCATATATTTCAATAATTAAAAATTGTTTTTGTTTTAATACTGAATCACAAGCAATCATAACCCTACCTTCAGAGGCTTGAGTATAAGTATTGATTCAAAACTAATATTACACACTGAACATTGGTATGTGTTATGTGATGTTTTCAAAGGTGTGATGATTTCAACACCTTACAAGCCAAGATGGACATTTGGAGCAATGAGACTATCAAAGTCCCTCCATGCCACAGGTTTGAAGCGAGCAATTAACAAATGTCATTGCTGATATATAAAAAATATACTAGTACCATAAAAAATAGCAAGAGCATAGATTGTTTTTGTTTTGATCTGCATGTTTTTATTTTTTTGCAGTTGCCCTGATCCCTGCACTGAAAAGGTGGCAAAACATGAACGTGCTTTTTTGCATGGACTTCCCAGTGTTATACAGTACTGGTGTCAATAAATCACAAAGGACATGTTTCTGAGAAGCTGTATCCAACAGCCCTACCATCCATTTTGTCAGTTCTGGAAGGAAAGTAAGACTTACATTACATACACCATCATTTTGTCACAACATATTACTTGGCACTGAAAACATTTTAATCAGAAAATGGCAAAAAAAAAAAAAGTATCATATATGTACAGTGCATGAGATAAGTATGATTCCTTGTCATGAGACATGAACAGTATATAATTTTAAGGATATGTTAATTTTAATAGTGAGAGATAGAATATAAAAAAATCCATAAAATCACATTGTTTTAATTGGATAAGTTGTTTATATTTTTTCATAAAAATATTAGGATTTTATCCCATAACAACCATTAAAGGGGTAATATCATGTTAAAGCAAGTTTTTTAATAACCTCATAACCCTGCTTTGAAAGAAGTGTTAACACAATGGACTGATGACCTGTAATGTAATGTATCAAACTTAATCAAATAATTATCTGGTTTATAACAATTCTCAATCTTACAGGTTTGAGCCAGCAGCTGCTACTTATCACTTTGCCTCAAGAAATCACTTTGTGGCATTCCACAAACTAGGAACTGACAAACAATGGCATTTCTATGACGGCATACTAGGAGAACGTAGGAGTAGAGATGTTGGAGTTACAGCGATAACTGTAAATAAAATATTTACAAGTAAAGCCAGTGTTGGACACATTGTGTTCATCAGGGTAAGTATTCACAGTTAATAAGAACACCATCAAGGCAATTCAGCAAAGTTGGATTCATAAATAACATACATGATAGATCCTTTGGAATGCACTTTGTGTATGATTTCACTTTTATTTTTAAATTTCAGTTCTATATTATGGAGAAAAAAAATTACATTAATATTTGTATTTAGGACAAAGCAGCTGAAGCAGTTCAAGCAAGACGTGAAAGGAATGAAGAGCTTGTGGACTTCATTGTAGACCAGAGAGGTGTTGAGAATAGTCTTAAAGTAAGGCCTTACTTTTGTTGATCTATTACAGATTAATGCTTACAATGCACTTCTATTACTTTTAGGGTGTTTCTAACAATTCAGTTAAGTGTATTACTATATTTTGTTTCTTCATTACATACCCTTATATGAGAAAACAACACACACTGGTTGTTTGTGATGCAAAAATTAAGTAACCATTTAATGGAATTAGTAACAGCAAAGAAATAGATGAATTGGGCAGCAGAAATACTACAACAACATTCTGTTCACATAAAACATGAAAAGGTTGGTGTACTGTTTCACATTAAATAAATTTGCTTTGTAACACTTACATCTATTAAAAAATAAAAGATTTTGCCAATCACTTTAAAACACAGTACCGAAATGGATAACTGTAAATTTTTATTCAAAATCACCTTTGGAGGCTCTACTAATCTTGTTGTAAAATAAGAGACCTCAGAAAGTAATTGCGTTTGTCTTTTTATTTTAAAGGACATTCTATCCGGCACAGTGACTCCACATTTTACATTGAAAGAAAGGTGGGTTCCAATCTTTATTGATGATGAGGCACAACTCGACAGAATCATGAAATACCTGTCAGACTTGATGGACAGCTGCAACGACATGTCATCTGAAGTTCAGAGCATGATCTCTTTAGACAGGATAAAGTACATGCTGGTTGTCATGTTGTCAGAGGTAAGCTACCGTTGTAATTATTAACATGTAGTTCATCATTAATAATACATTTAAAAATTAAATGTATTCAATAAGTTCAAAAATCAGAATTTGGATTACATATAAGGTGTAAATTTTATTGTGAACATTAATCAATTACCTCAGTCAACAGTAATATGACAATTATTTAGGGACAATAAAACATATACTGTACTTAAGTAAGGAATGACACACTATAAGGTGAGTAAGTGTTGTTGCATGTGCATCATATGACAAACCAACATTCACTTATGCACATATCTTAAGTTACATTGCAAATTCATACATGTCATCCTCTTTTATTTATGTTTTTCTTCATGGTTATTGGCTAACAAAAAAGGCTATGAGTAGTATATAAACAAAATATCCTTTGTGTGGAATGTCCAGTGGTTTCACAGATGCGTATGAATAAATGAGAAGCAGCGCCTGAAATAAGGATAAATGTTATAAAAGTGCTAAGTAAAATGGAAGGTTTGTGATCAATCTGTATTATGAATGAAATAAATATTTGGATATTTTCAAATAACATATTTTTATGTAACACAGGCAACTATAAATGCATTGGTCAACAAAAAAGCGCTGACCAGGGCTGAGGCTGTGGACCTGATTGAGCATTGCCAGATGGAGGAGAGGTAAGCAAATTAGAGTGTCTGAAGCTGTATTAGCATCTTTACTATTCATTATATTTAGACAAGTAATATTTTATTTTTTCATAATGTAATGTCTTTTTTGCAGCGAGAGAGACGAGCTGGTTATGCAGTTGACAAGAGAACTAGAGAAACGTTCAAATGTTTAAAGTAAAAAAACTTAAAACTTAGTTTTATATATTCTTCTATTAGTCTAGATTAATATAGTCCTGGTTTGAAGAGTGAAATGGTGAAAAACAAACTTTGGTCAAGTTTCAAATGTTTAAAGTAAAAAAAGAGTTTTGAAACCAAATTGTAAAAAGTACTAAGTTTTGCATTTTTCCATTTTCTTAAATAATACTTGTTTAACAGGTGAAACAAAAACACAGAAGAAGAGACTTTCTTATTTATGCTTTTCTTTACATTCTTCTAAAAAAATATGTTATTACTGTAGAATAAATGTTATATATTCAAAGTAGATGACATGCCAGGTTATGAAGATAGCCTGTTGTGGTTCGAAAACAATGCAAGCTTGAGAGGGGAAGGTTGTCAATGTGCCTCTTGACGTCAAGTGTTTGTCTGAGCAGTGTGCTGTCAAACCAGCCTGTGTGATGTCCCTGTTCCCTTGATTTCTAGTTCCATGCCAAGTAATTTTTTGTGCCTCCTGGAAAGCCTTTTTGTTGCATGTTAAATAAAGTTTTAAATTATTTTTGACATACACCTGTGCCCTGGGTCATTCTGTCATTCATTTAAGCATAAGGCATAAACATTGATGAAATTTAATTTAATGAAGTTTCACAAATCAGAAAAACGTTTCACAAAGCTCAAACTTAGTTTTCTGTATTCTTCTATTAGTCTAGAACAATATAGTCCTGGTTTGAAGAGTGTAGGTGTTGTGGTTTTTGACCTGGACCAGGTCTAATGTGGTCCAGTAGACAAAAAATGATGAAAAACAAACTTTGTGGAAGTTTCACAAATCAGCAAAACGTTTCACAAAGCTCAAACTTAGTTTTATATATTCTTCTATTAGTCTAGAACAATATAGTCCTGGTTTG
>JBBPBX010010474.1:0-11999 GCA_038048925.1 Garcialebias charrua
CAGTAGTACCCCGATCGGAAGGTTGGAGGTTCGAATCCCGGTTCCCCACACCATGTGTCGTTGTGTCCCTGGTAAGACACTTAACCCCGAGTTGCTCCCGGTAGGACTGGAAAGCGCCTTGCATGGCAGTCTGCCTACCGGTGTATGAATGTGTGTATGAATGGGTGGATGGTTGGTATTGTAAATAGGGCTGAACGATTTTGGAAATATAATCTAATCGCAATTTTTTTTTCTATAAATTGCGATTGCGATTTAAAATGCGATTATTTTTTACTGGTTCTGTATTAATTCACCATCTGCTGTTTGCAGATGATGTGGTTGTGTTTGCTTCTTTAAGCCATGGCCTTCAGCAGGATTTACAGTCAAGTGCAGGGCGGCCGGCCAATAGGGGGCGCTAGGGCGCTGCCCCACTGAAACTTCTGGACCCCTCAACCTGGATGTTGTGGGGTTGTGTTGGCTTACGCGACTCTGCAATATCGCATGGACATCGGGGGCAGTTCCCTTGGATTGGCAGACTGGGGTGGGGGTGGTTCCCCTATTCAAAAAGGGGGACCGTAGGGTGTGTTCCAACTATAGGGGGATCACACTCTTAAGCCTCCCTGGTAAGGTCTATTCAGGGGTTCTGGAGAGGAGGGTCCGTCGGATAGTCGAACCTCGGATTCAGGAGGAGCAGTGTGGTTTTCGTGCTGGTCGTGGAACACTGGACCAGCTCTACACCCTCAGCAGGGTCCTGGAGGGTGCGTGGGAGTTTGCCCAACCAGTTTACATGTGCTTTGTGGACTTGGAAAAGGCATTCGACCGCGTCCCTCGGGGGGTTCTGTGGGGGGTACTCCGGGAGTATGGGGTACCAGGCCCTTTGATATGGGCTGTTAGGTCCCTGTACGACCGGTGTCAGAGCTTGGTCCGCATCGCTGGCAGTAAGTCAGGCTCGTTTCCGGTGAGAGTTGGACTCCGCCAAGGTTGCCCTTTGTCACCGATTCTGTTTATAACTTTTATGGACAGAATTTCTAGGCGCAGCCAAGGTGTTGAGAGGATCCGTTTTGGTGGCCTTAGAATCGCTTCTCTGTTTTTTGCAGATGATGTGGTCCTATTGGCTTCATCAGATCGTGATCTACAGCTTTCGCTGGAGCGGTTTGCAGCTGAATGTGATGCGGCCGGGATGAGGATCAGTTCCTCCAAATCCGAGGCCATGGTCTTGAGCCGGAAAAGGGTAGCATGCCTTCTCCGGGTCGGGGAGGAGGTCCTGCCCCAAGTGGAGGAGTTTAAGTATCTCGGGGTCTTGTTCACGAATGAGGGAAAACTGGAGCGTGAGATCGCAGGGTGTCCGCGGGGTCTTGAAAGTTATTAAAAGTTGATAAATCAATTTTGGGAAAATTAAGGGTCTTGAAAAGTATTAAAAAGTCTTGAAAGCGATTTGATGAGGTATTATTTTTTGCTGTTATTCTAGGTTTAAATAATTTGACTACAAAAAGTATGTATGACTAATATTTGTTTTCCTCACCGCGGAGGATTCTGAAACTGCTTCGCACAAATTTAGAGTGTCAGGTAACAACAGCCTTTACGGCTAGGCCTATCTTGTGCGCATGCGTGGCTGCTTTATCTCCAAGTCGAGTCTGTGTGTTCGAGTAAGTTGCAGCGAGACCGTGAGAACAATGGGTAAATGCACGTTTTCAGACTCCTGGTTGGAGATGCCTGATTTTCAAGAATGGCTGAGGCCTGTCACCGAGAATAACCGCGAGGCTTGTACATTTTGTAAAAAAAAGATGAGCTTAGCCTCGATGGGCATGAACGCTGAAGCTGAGTTAGAAGAGCTGAAAAAAAAGAGAAAAGTTCTACAAGAGATGTGCGATTCTCTGCAAAAAGATGCAGATCAGTTGGCAGAGCAGAGAGCAGGCAGAGGGAAAGTCAGGTTCTTTAATGGCCCAACTGATCACCAAGTCCAATGTCTTGAGAAGGAAACGTAAAGAAAAACTCAGTGAGCTGGTGCAAACTGAAGAGTTGCTGGACTGCAAAGCAACTGAACTGAGGCACATGTAATGATTACTGTTTATTTCTTATTCGCCATTGTTCAACCAAGTTACTTTAAAATAGCTACGAGTCTTGTTGTAACCTAAGCTATATTTTCTTAAACCTAGTCGTGGTTCAGTTTCTTCTTTTGAACTTTTTTCTTTCCACTGTATCTCAGTTCTGTTGTAGGTTTGAGATTCACAGATTTAATTGAAAACAACAGCAGTTTTGTAAATCAAAGATTTGTTGCTTAATAAAACAAAGTGACGATAAGGTCTTGAATTTATTTTGGAAGGTCTTTAAAAAGTCTTGAAAAGGTATTGAAATTAACTTCATTATTCCTGCATATACCCTGATCGATAGACGGATAGGTGCAGCGTCCGCAGTGAAGCGGGCGCTGTACCGGTCTGTCGTGGTGAAGAGAGAGCTGAGTCAAAAGGCAAAGCTCTCAATTTACCGATCGATCTACGTTCCCACCCTCATCTATGGTCATGAGCTTTGGGTTATGACCGAAAGAACAAGATCTCGGATACAAGCGGCTGAAATGAGTTTTCTCCGCAGGGTGTCTGGACTCTCCCTTAGAGATAGGGTGAGAAGCTCAGTCATCCGGGAGGGACTCGGAGTAGAGCCGCTGCTTCTCCACATCGAGAGGAGCCAGTTGAGGTGGCTCGGGCATCTGGTTAGGATGCCTCCTGGACGCCTCCCTGGTGAGGTGTTCCGGGCATGTCCCACCGGGAGGAGACCCAGAGGAAGACCCAGGACACGCTGGAGGGACTATGTTTCTCGGCTGGCCTGGGAACGCCTTGGGATTCCCTCGGAGGAGCTGCTCCAAGTGGCTGGGGAGAGGGAAGTCTGGGCCACCCTACTTAGACTGCTACCCCCGCGACCCGACCCCGGATAAGCGGAAGAAAATGGATGGATGGATGGATGGATGGATTCATATCACTAACGACACAACTGTTTTGTTTTTTTTTATCGGATAATTAATGCGCTTTTTCACGCAGAACGTTAGCTTGCTGAGCTAGCTGCTAACAGAGCACCGTCAAAACAGACCCGGTCACATGACCAGCTTGCGCTCTGTTTATCTCCCGCGGTCTCTGTGTTTCAGCTAAGATCAGATACACGTTTACATGGGCTAACTTACCTGAATTTATAACTTTTATGACTTCTGTCGAGCCTGAAGCAACTGTGTTGGAGTGCACGGTGTCCCCCATCCCTCCTGCTCTGTTTTGCTCCGCTCAGAGCTGCGCGCGGCTAGAGCGGCTCACTACCAAGTCACGTGACCAGTCAAATCGCAGCCCGTGCGATTAGTGAATCGCGTTTTAACATATCGCGAGATAATCGCAAATGCGGTTAATCGTGCAGCCTTAATTGTAAAGCGCTTTGGGGCCCCTCATAGTGGGCTGGAATGCGCTATATCAGGGGTGCCCAACCTTTTTTGAACCAAGGGCTACTTTTGAAGTTGGCAGTTTGCCGAGAGCTACTCGTCCAGTCTCAGTATCAAAAAACATAATTTTTCATCTCTCTACTCCTCACTTCTTTAAAGTAAATAAAACAGAACGTAATGTGTTGCTAGTTTTATTTAATTAAAGTATTTTATCAAAGTAAAAGAACACAATATTTGAAAAGCACACCATATTTTTTAAAGAAACGAATAAACAACTGAACTGAACAATATAAAACTCACTCATTAACACACTGAACTATTTACAAAAAGTTACAAAGGTGCAGATTTACAAATCTCCAACAATTTCAAACCTCAATAAAACCTAAATATCAAAACTAGGCAGCTGCTCTGTGCAGCAGGATGGTGTGTCATCTGCAGGTGCTGCAGTCCCTCACTGGTCCAGAATGCTGGCTTCAAAGGGCCATTCAGAGTTCCACCTGGTTATAAGACAAGACACACACACACACACACACACACACACACACATTAGGTACAGAAAATGAAGGGCACACCCAAACTGCAAAATAAATAAATAAATAAATAACACTAGCTAGCTAACTAGTCTGGTCTAAAATTTAATAAAAAAACAACATACAGACACATTGTGACAAGTCTATAGGAGACAATTTTTATGCAAGCTGTATAAAATAAATGTGTCTCTACCTTAGTGGGACTTCTGACACTGAGAGGAGGAGGCCAGGGTCTCATAGGCAGGGCAGTATGAGGTGGTTGCAAGGCGCAGGCAGGTCTCCAGATGATCATCAGTCATTGTGGATCTGGTTTTGGACTTGATGATTTTCATGTGTGAAAAAGCAGACTCACACAGGTAGGTCGATCCAAAAAGTGCTGTTAAGTTCAAAGCACATCTTCGGATGTTAGGATACTTTTCTTCTGACAGCAGACTCCAGAACTCTCCATTCACGCCAGGTGATGCTCTGGATTTGATCCCAATGTCATTTTGCAGAGTCAACACCTCATTTTCAACACCAGAGCTGTCCAGCTGAAACACGGACACCAATTTGGACACAATGTCATCCACATCAACATTTCCAAAAGGATAACACATGTAGCTGGTAACAGGCTCGATGGAGGAAAAGTCAGTAAATCGTCTCTCAAATTCTGCTGAGATGCTCTGAACCTGCTTAGAATAGTGTGCACTGTCCAGTTGTGTGACCTCTTTCCCTTGGCGCTGTAGCTCTGCCTCCATGTGTGGGAAGTTTCGCAGGTCCCTGCGTTGCAGCCGACTTGTGAGCAGCTGCAGCCTGCTTTTGAAGGTGCTCACAGAACTGATCATGTGAATTATGTTTTTGTCCTTTCCCTGAAGCTCCAAATTCAGTTCATTGAGCAGGCTGATGAGATCTGTGAGGAAGGCTAAATCCAAAAGATGAGATCTGTGAGGAAGGCTAAATCCAAAAGCCACTGGGTGTCCTCGAGTTTTGAATGTCCACCATGACCTGACAGCTTCAGAAAATCCCTGATCTCAGGCAACAGCTCAATGAATCTGGCCAGAAATTTACCTCTGCTTAGCCACCTGACGTCCATGTGCAGCAGCAGGTCTGTGTGGTCTGCTCCTGCCTCCTCCAAGTGAGCCCGGAACAACCTCCTCTGCAGACTCCTGGCCCTTATAGAGCACACAGTTTTCATGGCAACATCCATCACTTCCTTCATGTTTAAAATCTTCCCACACAGGGCCTGTTGGTGTATGATGCAGTGATAGTTCAAAATGTCTGGGAAAGCATCATTCTGCTTGCAGAGTGCAACAAATCCACTGGTGTGACCGGTCATTGCTGGAGCACCATCAGTTGTTATAGAAATTAGTTTATAGAGGGGCAAGTTGCTTTTATTAACAAACTCCATAAACACATTAAAAATATCTTCTCCTCTTGTGTGTCCCTTCAAAGGCAAGATGGTGAGCAGCTCCTCTTTTGCACTCATGTCTGCAAAGGCCATTCTGATAAAAACACACAGCTGTGCTGTGTCCACCATGTCTGTTGACTCATCAAACTGAAGAGAGAAACACTCACATTGCTGCACGTTCTTTTTTAGCTGCTCCTCCACATCAAAAGCCATTCCCTCACATCGTCGTGTCACTGTTTGTCTGGACAACTGCATGTCTTTAATAGCAGCTACGATCTCACTTTTATTTTTAAAATCGTGAAAAAGTGCATCTGCAGCCTCAATAAACGCTTCTTTCATAACTTCTCCATCACTGAAAGACTTCTTATGTTGAGCCAGGATGCGGCTAACACGGTAGGAGGCGATTGTAGCTGCCTTACCTTTCGTGCTGGGCCGAGTGAAGATCGATTGCTGGGCTGCAAGCTTGTGTTTTAGCTCCCGCACTTTGTGAGTCCGTAAAGAACTTTTAGGAGGGAAATCTGCATCAAAACGTTTGTGCATCGTCTTGAAATGCCGCTCCAAGTTGCACTTTTTGGGCAAGGCAACGCTCGAATTACAGATGAGGCAAATAGACTTCGAATTAGAATAAACAAAAAAATAATCCTCCTCCCATTCTGTGTGAAAATAGTAAGTTTTCGTTTGCTTCTTCGCTAGTTTTCCTTCCATGTTTTCTGCGTACGTACTGACATTCACTCTTCAGCGGTCTCACTGCTGTCTTAAAGTCTCGTCAGTCATCGCGAGACTGTGTCTGTGAGCATACAAGATGGGGAGGGCTGAGGAAAGCGTTGGTGCGCATTGGCATATAGTCATTCCTCCCTCCACCCCTTCTGCCGGAGTTAGAATGAAGCTGAGCAGCGGCCACCACTTCTGCCGGAGTTAGAATGAAGCTTAGCAGCGGACATTTCACCTTGTTAACAGCTGAGAGCCGGCTCGTCAGCTGTTAGAGCAAGGTTGAGCTTCGCGGGCAACTGGGAACCAGCTGGCGGGCAACCGGTCGCCCGCGAGCGACTGGTTGGGCACACTTGCGCTATATAAATAAGCTCCATTTACCATAATCCCTCCCTATTCCCTCCCACTGCAAACGTCACGCGCACTCCCACCGGACCGCCTCGGTAAGTTTCTCTTCAAAACTATCCACGTCAAAGCAAAAACAAAAACCGGTTTCTGGAAAGCCGTTTTCGCACTGCACAGCCCTCCCCTGAATGAAATTCAGCTCGCGCTGAAAGGCGGAAATGCTCTGATGGGTGCGCGCTTCGTGTTATTTATAAGCTGATTTGTAATCAGTTAACAAAAATTTAACTCAGAAACACTAATATATATATTCAGCTAACACATATATTTTTTTTGCGTTTCTGTAGTTATATTTTATTGAAATTCAGCTCGCGCTGAAAAGCGCAAACAAGAAACGTCCACAAACTTTGAACCAATCACACTCTGCGAGCCGCATCCTCCGCGTTCGAGAGTTCTGAAAGGGGGCCATGTACAAGACAAGCTGTCACCGGGGGATCGCAGTGGGAGTGCAGACGGAAGTTGCACAACTTTTTTTCACTCAACGGGGGATAAAAGACGTGAGACAAGAAGTATAAACCAGACTTAAGGAAGTCTTTAGGATGAAAGACGAAACGTTTCTACAATTTTTTTGTTTTGTTTTGTTTTTTGAATGTCCAGAGGACCAGACTTAGCTTTCTTAAATTTGTTGAATAGTTTTAACCTCATCTGTCCTTTAGGGGGAACTCTTAAAACTATCCCTAAATATGTGGGAGTGGCCTGCTGATGTATACCCACAATTCCTCTCAACATTTCTCAAGTTCAGGGTTTTAACTTTGGAGCTCCTTTACTCTGAAAGTAAAAATAATCCTCACAGTATGGTATTTTCCGCCGTACACATCGCACCGCCCTATAAGTCGCATAAGTCCATATTTGTCTAATAAAGTGGAAAAATCCATAAATACATTGCATCTATTATGCGTCACCGCTGTTGCGTCGTGTTTGTTACACGTCACCGCTGACAACCCGGAAATGTGGGCCAGTGTTGTGCCAAAAATCGATTGGCTGCCAAATGGCGGCTGCAGAAGTGTGCATGGGAGGACTTTAAGAAGAATTTACCAAGATAACCATCTACTACTACTATCTGTTCAATTGTGGTCGATTCTCGGTCACTCGTTGGATCAAACTTCTCCATCCTTGATGATCATATACAGCTTATTTATTTTGACAAATGCCAGGTTTGTATCCTGTTTGATGGTGTCAAGCCAGCGAGTTCTTGGTCGGCCTTGTTCTCTACGTCCGCTAACCATTCCGAGCATGATGTCTTTCTCCAAGGAGCGGCTTCTCATCACGTGGCCGCAGTAGGCTAATCGCTGTTTGGAGATTCTGGCTTCTCACGAGAGGTTTGGTTTGATTCGTTCCAGGACTTCGACATTGGTGATACGTGCTGTCCACGAAATTCGTAGGAGTCTCTTCCAACACCATAGCTCAAAAGCATCCATTTTTCTCCTGTCTGATTTCTTCGTGGTCCATGTTTCTTCAATATATCACAATTGGAAACACAATTGCGTTGACTATTCTGCATTTAGTTTGGAGGCTTCTGCTCCTCCAAATTTTGTTCATGGATAACAATGCGTCACGCCCCAATGCTAATCTACGCTTGATTTCAGGCGTGCAGTTGTCATTGCAGTCTATGTTGGAGCCAAGGAATATAAACGTCTTCAATCTCTTCATCATTCATCTTAACGCTGATGTTCTTATTTACAGCTGTGATAACCACCTACAAACAATTACTTGTTTGCTCGACTTTATAATAAAGGTGTATCTTGGTTGAACTTTTACTTAATAAATGCACTTCAATGGTCAAATCAGTTGCTTTTCACCAGGGGAAAAAACAGGCAACCTGTGTTTAAGATCCGATACATCCCCGTTAATGTTTATCTATGGGTGAATTATACACTAGATTATTAAACCTGAAGTATTTTCAAACCCAATATAAATTAAATTCAGTTCAGTTAATTTATATAAAATCTCCTATCTGATTGCATCAAAAGCCTTTTCGTAGTAAAGTTAAGAACAAGTGATTTCTCAGTTCTATAGTTGTGATGTCACACCCAGCGCACATTATCATGTGTTTGTCTATTCTTAACAAATCCTGTTGGATCTTTATTTACCATTTCAGGGATTGTTTTCTAGTCATTTCGCCAATAATGTCAGAAATATTCTATAGTCTACTGATATATTTAATATAGACATGAACTACATCCTGTTGTGTCCTTCCTTATCTTTGGTATTACAGAGATTGGGCTGTTCCCAAGATGGTGGAAGTGCTCCGCCCCCAGAACGTGATTAAAACAATACTGTATTTTAGTACCGTAATAGTATAATAGTTTGTCTAAAGCCCGTGCACCATTCAGATGGAAAACCATCTGGACCTGGCATTTAATTGACCTTCAGGTTTGATATAGTTTTATTGATGTCTTCTTCTGTTAAGTGTTTTATTTTGATCTGTATCTATAGAAGACAGATGTAGAGAAGTTGTCTCCAGTTGTTAATCTACTACTGGGGGCTGGGTGTAGATTGGAACAGTAAGCCACAAAGGATTGTTGTATATTCTCCACGTTGTGTTGTATCTTATTTGTCTGTATTTTTTTTAGTTTATGTATATTCTTACTTGCCTGTTTGTGTGCCTCCAAGCAAGCAGCTCTTTGGCTTTAGGACTGTTCTTATAGTAATTTTGTTTCATGTGTTTTTTTCTTTTCAATTTGGTTCTCGTAATTCATTTAGGGTCCATCATGTTCAAAGTACTTGTTTTTAAATGTCCTTGTTATATGTTCCTCTTCTAAACATTTGAGCTTGATGATCGTGTCCTGAATTTGTTTCTCTCGTTCTTTGTTCTTAATAGAAGACCACATTATTAATTTGCCGTAGCAGCATCCTATAACATACTTGGTGAAACATCTCCATTGTTATCATGGAGCATAGGATTTTTAAGTTCTCCTAAGAACTGAGTCTCAGTAAGAAAACTAGAGTTGAGTCTCCAGAGAGTGTCTGTTTTTGTTTAATGTCCAAATGTAAAATCAAATCTGAGACATCTCTGACTCCTGTGTTACCCTGTGTCTGTCCAAGCTGAGCATAAAAAATAATCCAGTCAAGAAAACAAAGTCAAACATTTTTCACTTGGCTGTAAATCTCCAAACGACTAACAAGTCTAGTTCTGTGAGCAGCTTTTTAACTTCTTGTGTGAGCACCTGTTTTGAGGAGTCCCAATGATGGCTGTAAGCCAATATTCCAGTCCCTCCACATGTCAACACCCCAGATGTCTCTGTACGTATTGAATCAAAAGTCTTAATCGAGGGTGGCATGGTGGCTTAGCATGAACATACCACAACAAAGGTGACCTCCATTTGTGAAGTGAAATTCTAATTTTTCTTAAGGAGAGTTCCTTTAACTCAAAGGGGTCCCTCTCAGTTCAGGCCTAGATCTCTGATTTATTTCAACCAGAGCGGTGTGTGGAAAAGTGGAGAGAAAACAGAGTTTCCCAGCAAACGGGCTGCGATTACGACAGAATTGTTCGGCCTATAAGTTACTTATTTATTTATTTTTAAAACATTTACGTAATTTGCACCCTGCAACTTATTTGCCAAAATTACTTATTTATGGATTTTTCCCATATGTATTAACCAATTTTTGTCTGAGTTATGACCGTTTTCATTAATTCTGAATGAAATATTGAACACTACCATTTTCAACCGCTAGATGGCAGCAGAGTAGTATGACATACCGTTGTGTCATGTAATACGTAAAAGTGGCTATTTTTCATTCAACCTTTATTTAGGCAGGTTAATCCCATTAATGACACAGTCGGCTTGCCCTAGCCTGTCACCTTCGTCCGGCTTGCTTGGAGCAACCATCAAATCAGCTTTATTTCACTGCACCGCCCCGGTGAAATGCAGCTGATTGACCATTAAAGTGCATTTAATAAATAAAAGTTCAGCTGAGACACACCTTTACTATAATATCAAGCAAACAAATAAATGTTTTTAAGTGTTAATCTTGCTCAGTTCTTGATCTTGTTTCTCCTGTGCATGCTCCCGCGGCCGCCATTTGGCAGCCCATCGAATTTTGGCACACCATCGGCCCACGTTTCCAGGTTGTCACTGGTGACGTGTAAAAGATGCGACGTATATGGCGAAGCGACATATTTATGGATTTTTTCCACTTTATTAGACGTATTTGGACTGATGCAACTTATAGGGCGGTGTGGCGTGTATGCCAAAAAATACTGTAATCTAAATGAGGAAAGGCAGCATGTTCTTATTAAACCAGAGTCTCACCGGTGGTTATGGCGAGAGGGTTTTGAGTCAGATTGCGCGCTCTTGCCTGAAATCCTTTTATTTTTCTTGAATGCGTTTCAACCTCATCTCTCTGTTGCGATGCACCTGCAGTGTCCCCACATTGTATGTGTCGTCCCTTTCCTGGTTGGCCATGTTGCAGGGGGTGGGGTTCCTGCGTTGATCACTTCTTGCTTTCAGGTCTGCGGTTGCCTCATGGTAGATGAGTGGGCCGGTGCTAAGGACACGCAGCCGTGCCGGGTGAAGTGTCTGGAAACATAATTTTCTTTGTTGTAGCGCCCTTTTAATGGGGCTTTTCTCTTTACCAGTGTGTTGCTCTGGTAACCTTGCTCAAAGAAAACACGTCTCTTGTTGTACTGAACGTCCTTTTTGTTCCAGATGGACCGAAGCACACGTTGTTGTTGGTTTTTTTAAAATCTCCAACTCAAGGAAGTAAATTACTACGATCTAAGACTGGAGCCTCATGAAGGCTTGGGACCAAGTGAGCGATGTCATTGTTATTGTTGTATTCCTCAAGAAGGCGTTGGGGAGAGCCAGCTCAGTTTTTATAAAGCCTTCAAGGAAGTCCATGATAATAATGATGTTTTTCTATTACATTAGGGCTTAGTGTATTACTAGTTGATGTTTTTTTTTCTTAGTTAATCCTAGATGTTATTACTGTTTTTCTCTTGCATTTGTTGTTGGATGTAACTGGGACCCTGTGTACATAATCTCGTTTTCATCACATGTACCACATGCGGTGCAAATGACAATAAAGACTCTCTGACTCTGACTAAGATGTAATCCCCTTCGGCCCCCTCCAATATGCCGTGAATGCAGATAGTTTTGTTCCACCGTGTTGCTGTCAATAACATGTTTTATTCTTAAAGCCTCAAATGCACAAATGACACTATAAACATACCATACCAATTTATTTTTAGAGCACTTAAACAGACACGAGGCCAACCAAAGTGCTGTACAATAGAAACATGATTTTTTAATGCATTTGATCAAAAAGCAGCAAATTGAGAGCTGGAAAAAAAAACTGTTTTTATGTTCTGGTGAGGCAAACATCGTTGACTTACCGGTAAATGAAGGGGCGTGGCTTGAAATAGTTTCTGCAGCCAGCCTGTAGGGGGTGCTCCTATACAGTGGATTCAGCTTCCAGTCCTCTAGTTTTAGCATATTCATTCATTCATTCAACCTTTATTTAAACAGATAAGTCACATTGAGCCTCAAAGACTCATTTACAAGTGAGATCTGTTGGACAGACAAAAGTGGTGAAAAATGACACATAGGAATTTTTTTTGTCTCCAAACCCTAACACA
>JBBPBX010010474.1:15706-42175 GCA_038048925.1 Garcialebias charrua
TACTTGTTTTTACTGCTGTAAGCAAATTAGTTTGGGAAAACAATTTTATTTCAAAGAGCGGAAGATACAAGATTACTTGTTTATTACAAGTCACCAAATGGATATTAACATGTAAAACAAATAGCCTAAAAAAAACAACTCTAAAGACAGATGAACAAAAATATTTTCAGAGCAAAATTATTTGAAAAAAATACAGAACAAGGTTATTTTAACGGAATGCACTGCTTGCTTCAGCTTTTGTAGCTTCAGATACTTCCTTCACCACAGATGACAGCAGGGTGCAGACCTGGACACGCGCGGCCAGTGATCCATTCAGTCAGTCAACGGATGTGCGTGGCTGTTGATCCGGCGATCCATCTGAAGCTTAAAACTTTTTTTTCCCTCTCTTTCAAAGTCAAAGTCAAAGTCAACTTTATTGTCAGAACTGCAATATGTACAGGACATACACAGGATTGAAGTTGCGTTTCTCTCAGTCCCTCTGTGCAACAGTAACCATCTAAACACTAAACACTAAAACATTTAATAAACATAAGCATAAAATAGTAAAAGTGTAACACTGTCCTGAGTTTTTTCATAGTAGTATAAAAGTATGAAAATTTACACCAACACTGAAACACCAAACACCCCTAAAACACCAAACACCCAATGAACATAAGCATAAAATGAAATAATCATAATCTATAAAATAAACTGAAGGTTCTAGCATTGACATTTGCAAAGAGTGGCACAGCAGCATATGAGTTAATGTACACAGTATATGTATGAGGTAGTTGATGTTGGTATAGAGGCAAAGTGGCATATGCAGTAAGGCACATAAGGCACATTTGGCATCCTTAGATAAGGCTAGTCAGAGAATACTGTATATGTATCAGCAGTAGTGTAGATATAAAAGTAGTGTAAATGTAATAAAACAGTAGTAATAAATGTAAACCGTATTAATAAATGTAAACAGTGAATGTAAACAGTAGTATGACTATAGGCAGTAATGTAATACAAACATTAGTGCAAATATGAGAAGTAGTGCAAACTGAATGAGCACATTTAGTGAATAACCCGTTTGATGACACAGGGTCCAGTGTTAAAAACTTTGTGTTGAGTGGTAATGTGTGAGAAAGTTTTTTGTGTTAAGGCAGTTCAAATGGGAGGGGAGGCAGAGCAGGCAGAGTGTTTAGCATTCTGACTGCCTGATGAACAGAGCTGTCTCTCAGTCTGCTGGTATCGAGCCTGGAGACTCCTCAGTCTCCTCCCTGATGGCAGCAGTCTAAAGCGGCTGTGTAGTGGGTGTGTGGGATCACCTGCCATGCAGAGGGCTTTCCGAGTGAGGCGTTTGCTGTGTAAGTCCTGCAGTGAGGGCAAGGAGGTGCCGACGATCTTCTCAGCTGCTCTCACGATGCGCTGGAGGCTCTTGCGGCATGATGCAGTACATGCACCAAACCACACCGTGATGCAGCTGGTCAGGACACTTTCTATGGCACCCCTGTAGAAGGTGCACATGATGGGGGTTGAAGCTCCAGCCCTTTTCAGCTTGCGGAGAAAGTAGAGGCGCTGGTGAGCCTTCTTGGCCAGTGCTGCAGTGTTCCTGCTCCAGGACAGGTCCTTCGAGACGTGCACTCCCAGGAACTTGGTGCTGTCCACTCTCTCCACTGCGGTGCTGTTGATGGTCAGAGGGGCATGTTGTGCATCCCTCTTCCTGAAGTCCACGACAATCTCCTTTGTCTTCTCCACGTTGAGAGTGAGATTGTTGTGTCCGCACCACAAGGCCAAGCGGCTCACCTCGTTCCTGTAGTCCGTCTCATCGTTGTTGCTGATGAGACCTACCACTGTTGTGTCGTCCGCAAACTTGATGAAGTGGTTGGAGCTGTACGATGGTGTGCAGTCGTGTGTTAGCAGGGTGAATAGAAGGGGGCTCAGCACACATCCTTGTGGGGCCCCTGTGTTCAATGTGATGGTGCTAGATGTGTTACTCCCGATCCGTACTGTCTGTGGTCTCCCGGTCAGGAAGTCTAGCAGCCAGTTACACATTGAGGTGTTCAGCCCCAGACTGTCCAGTTTATGGATGAGCTGTTGGGGGATGATGGTGTTGAATGCCGAGCTGAAGTCGATGAACAGCATTCTAACATAAGAGTCCTTCGTGTCCAGATGTGTGAGAGCTGTGTGGAGGGCAGAGGAGATGGCATCGTCGGTTGAGCGATTAGGTCGGTATGCAAATTGGAAGGGATCCAGGGAGGCAGGGAGGACAGATGTGATGCTTTTCATGACTAGCCGTTCAAAGCACTTCATCAGGATGGGGGTGAGTGCTACTGGGCGATAGTCATTGAGGCATGCGGGCGTTGCCTTCTTTGGGACAGGGATGATGGTGGTGGCTTTGAAACAGGTGGGGACGATGGCCTGGCTCAGTGAGATGTTAAAGATGTCCGTGAAGACCGCTGCGAGTTCCCCTGCACAGTCCTTCAGCACACGACCAGGTATGTTGTCAGGACCAGAGGCCTTCCGGGCATTAATCTTGATAAATGATGAGGACAGCGCCAGCACCTGGCCATCAGGAGAGGGGGGGAGTTTATGTGCAGGTGTGCTGTTACTTGCCTCAAACCGAGCAAAGAACTCATTCAGTTCATTCAGCGTAGAGGTTGAGCTGTCACAGGTCTGGGGGGTGGTTTGTAGTTTGTGATGGTCTGTATTCCCTGCCACAGACTGCGTGTATCCTTGCTGTCCTTGAAACGGTGAGCTATTTTCCTGGAATACTGCTTCTTGGCCTTTCTGATGCCCCGATCCAGGTTCTTTCTGGCTGCCCTCAGGCCCACCTGATCTCCCGCTTTGAAGGCAGCATTCCTGGCTCTCAGGAGTCTGTAAACCTCAGCTGTCAGCCATGGCTTCTGATTAGCCCGAACAGTGATGGTCTTGAGGTTAGTTACATCATCAATGCACTTGGTGATGTATGAACATACAGTGTCTGAGTACTCCTGGAGACATGTGTTGTTGTTTGTGGTAGCAGCTTCTTTGAACATACCCCAATCTGTGGTGTCAAAACAGTCCTGGAGTGCCTCTGAAGACCCCTCTGGCCACACTCGTATCTGCTTGCGGACTGGTTTTGTGACTTTCACCAGTGGCCTGTATGCTGGCTTTAGCATAACACAGATATGGTCAGAAGCACCAATGTGGGGGAGGGGGAGGGCTTTGTAGGCATTTTTCATGGTGGTGTAAACTTGGTCCAGTGTGTTGTTTCCTCTTGTTGCAAAGTTTATGTTTCTGTATGTTTTTGGAAATACACTCTTTAAATCTGCTTTCACCGGCCGGTCGGACCTGAGCGTGCACCTGACTTGACCTGACACACATCAGCAGGTTTCACTGTGCTGGCTTTGTAGAATGAATGGAATGAATGGATGAATGAATAGTAGAATGCTAACGACAATAAGCTTCCTTTTTTGGACTGTTTGGTGCATATGGAGGGAGAGGGCAGTCTCAACATTGAAGTTTACAGAAAACGAACCCACACAGACTAATATCTTCTGTTCGACTCTCACCATCCACTGGAGCACAAACTTTCTGTCATCAGAACCTTACAGCATCGGGCAGAACACATCCCCACAAGGACAGAAGGGAAGAAAAAGGAACAGAAACACATCAACAAATCTCTGCAAACATGTGGATATCCCAACTGGGCTTTTGTCAAGTCAGCAAGGAAATCTGTTAAACACAATAATGAACAGAAAAAGACTAACAGACGGAAAAACATTGTCATTCCTTATATTGCTGGAGTCTCAGAGAATTTCAGAAGGATTTTCAACAAACGCAACATCCCAGTACACTTCAAACCCAGCAGGACTCTCAGACAGAGGTTGGTCCACCCTAAGGACATAACCCCCACACACAGAGTGGTGTAGTGTACGCAGTCCAGTGCAATGAGGACTGCCCAGACCGCTACATTGGAGAAACTAAGCAGCCCATCCACAAAAGAATGTCCCAACACAGGAGAGCAACCTCCTCTGGACAAAACTCAGCTGTTCACCTCCATCTCACGGACAAGGGTCACTCATTTGAGGACCAGAATGTGCAAATTTTGGACCAAGAGCACTGATGGTTTGAGAGGGGGGTGAAGGAAGCTGTTTATGTGAAGAGAGAAAAACCTTCTCTTAACAGAGGAGGTGGTCTGAGATTTCAACTTTCCAAGACTTATCACTCAGTTTTGGGGCTGATTCCCAGGCGTTTTACACCGGATGGGAGCAGAGGTGTCTTGTCTGTGAATTAGACTAACAAAGTTGTTTGAGAAACCTCTGTTGTTGGTTTGTGAGGTGTTTTTTGTCAATTTACATACAGTTGTGTGTCTTCTGTCAGAGACCTCAAGGGAACCCCCTACTGTTAAGGTGTGATCTGTCAATTTACATGTACAGTATGTGTTACCTCAGCTTGCAATTTACATATGATGGTGCGTGGTTTCTTTAGACTGTTATAACTCCACACGCTCACTTAGAATATAGAATAGAATAGAATATATCTTTATTGACCTTGACATTGCACCGGGGCACAAAGACAACGTTAATGATTACGCACATTCATCATGGATAGGGACGAGCGCACGAAGTCGCAGCAGTATAAAACCGCGCCACCACAATCAGATATGGAAAAAGGAAAGACACAATAGGTATCATTTGTGTTATTCAAAAAGAGAGTCTATCAAAGATTGCCTGAGGACACTCCATGATAAAGTCCCAAAAACTCTAACAGCATTAAGCACATCACACGAGACATAGTTGCAGTTTTGACGACAGGCGGGAGGAACAGTCTGTGTGTTTCTGTTCAGATAAGAGCAGTTCGCTGGTCTCAGAGCTCGGCTCCCACCGAGAACACACACACAGAAACCTCTTGGGGGAGGGTGGATGGGAGGGCAGCGGGCCCTACAGCTCCCAGCTCAGGAGAAAATTTGTAGGCAGCATTCAAGGCCAGAGACCAGATTAGATTTGTTGCTTATTTTTCAGTCAGACCACAGTGTTCTTTTTACTGCAGTCTTTTAGTCCAGGTGCAGCTTCTGGGTCCAAATCGCCGAATCGAGTCAGGTTCCGAGCTAAAAAGATCCTTCCGTATGTGCCCTGTTTTGAATCCGAGCGGCTGTAAAAACGAGTCCCACACACCACGGTCCGCGGCGGCCGCCACTCACCACCGTGTGATTCAGCTCGCACAACAGCTGGGAAGGTCATTCATAGCCTGGTTCAAAGCATTTTTGCTGAGCAGGAAGTCTCGCCAGCTCGCCGATCGCGGCGGTCCCTCAGCCTTCAGTGGCAAGAGCCACCGGTATCCCAATAAATCACAGAGGTTCCACGTCCCCGACAGAGTGAGCGGACAGTTACATTAGCCTGCTCATCGAGTCCATAATGTAGCTCACCGCATGCGTGTCGAAAGGGCGCTCTGGCTCTCCCCGGCCAGAACGCTTCGTGGAAATTTATGTTATCGATAGTATCGATAGATGAAATGGCCCAGAAAGCAGTCCACGCACATAAATCCATCCCAAATTGGTTCGAGCGAGCGCTGAAGAGTTATAGACGAGACAAATGCAGAAGCAGGGAGGGGGAAACCAGCGAGGTGAGGAGCGAAAGGAGATGCGACCTTCCCTGTCGAGAGCTGAAGATGGGACTTTTTGGTTTCAGTGAATTGAAAAAGCCTCCTGGATAGGGGTTGAAACGTCTTGTTCAACAAATAAAGTCCAGTTGATCTTGTATTGAACGCCTTTTTGATTTTGTAGAACGAGTTCTCCTGTTTCAACACTGCATCAAAAGCCCAAGACCGCCCCGCCCATCAAGCACATAATTTTGACCCGGCCCAAATTTCAGGCTGGGCCTGTGCTTTGGTTAGAAATTGCAGCTCTGTGCTTTACTCTTGTGTGTTTTCTCTACATTGTACGATGTGCCGCTACAAAAAGTGACTGCACACTGTTCCTGATGGAGCCGCATGTTTCGATCTCTTTACTGTGTTTTTTTTTCCCCAAAAGAGGAGCAACAAATTATATATTGTAAAAAAAAAAAAAAAAAGAAGAATGGTTGATAATATTAACAGCCACTAAGTTTAAAGAACATTATTATTTGAACAAAACGTAATATTTGACAGACAACGCTCTGTATTCTTCTCCTTGGCAGTGTTCACATCTGTGTATGAATTACCGTATTTTTCGGAGTATAGGTCGCACCGGAGTATAGGTCGCATTGTCCAATTATTACCAATAGATTGGAAAAATCCCTAGATAGGTCGCACCTACGTTTAGCTCTGCTGCAAATGTCTGCCACAGGAGCGCACAGCAAGGCTTTTAAGAAGATTAACACTTAAAAACAATTATTTGTTTGATAAAAATTAGAGCTGAAGTTTTCCTTAATAAATTAACGTAATTGTGAAATGAGCTGGATTTAAAAATTTGTTTCGCCGAAAGTGATAAAAAGCCATATATTGGTCGCACCTGAGTATAGGTCGCAGGCCATGAAAAATAAAAAGGTGCGACCTATACTCCGAAAAATACGGTAGTTTCTTTTTGACTGAAGCGCCAAGAAATGACTCTTTATTGGTTTCTTTCCTGTCCAGGACGAGAAGGAGGGACCAGTGACCAAACACATTCGACTAACCGCCGCCTTAACGTTAAAGAACATCGCCAAGCACTCGGACTGCGGTCGCATGTAAGTATCCTGCTGGGTTGAAGACGGTGTGGGTGAAAACCTAAAGATGATAACATCGTGAACTCTTCATTTTTCTGTAAGCGTCGTGTTTGTTCGTGTTTTGGACGTTGACGGGTGTCGTTTGTCTTCAACCCCTCAGGTTGGTGAAGAGGCATGAGACGCACCTCTCTGTGCTGGCGTTAAGTAACATGGAGGTGTCCACCACGCTCGCCAAATGCCTTTACGAACTCACACACTCGCTCCAGGCTTAGCACCAAAAGGACGGCGCGGCGCCGGCGAGCTGTAGCGGGTCCACCGAGGGGAGAGGCGTCAAAGGGCGGGAATCAGGACGAAGACCTGCTGCTGCCCTCGTCTCCCCCTCATCCTCCTCCATCCACACCACGCAGGACAAAAGAAAAAGGAAAAAAAAACTGCCTTGGGAGGGGTCTTCCACCAGCTGCCCACCAGGGGGAGCTCTTTGAGACAGCTTCCCTGAGGGACTCCAAGTTAAAAAACCCTAACGTGAGCACATTTTATTTAGGTTTAGTTTTGTTTTCGTTCCCTCCTCATCCCATAAATGGGAGCGTGCACGAGTCGAGGGGTGACTGAAGAGTCGCGACGGGTGGGGGAGGAGTGGGCGGAGCTACAGAAGGCGGCGCCCAGGAGGACTGCTGGCAAATGGTGCAGACAATTTTTTTTTTTCTTTTCCTTTTAGAAACTTGGTAGCTTGGTTTTCTTACTTGAGTCAATATATTTTCACTTATTTATTATTGAACTGAATACCATTACAATGAGTAAAAAAAGAATCTTGTAAATAAATTGTAAATATATATAAAGAGGATCCTTTCATGCCGATGCAGCCACTGGAGAACCAACTCTATGGGGTTAATAGAAGCATTACTTCGGCAAGATTTAATAAAGTAGTACGTTGGTTTTTGCTTTTTTTTTAATGATCCTTGGTCACTTGTATCAAATGTGATTCTATACTCAGCAGTGGATGAATGTACTTAAACTTGTAAATAATTCTGCAAAGGTACTGATGCTGTAAAGCTTAGGGACGGGGGGGGGAAAACAGTTTTTTGTGGAACTGTGACATTTTTTGTATTATAATACCTTGTAGAACTCATTTTGCTGGCTGAAAGAGTATGGAATAATATATCTCATGTCATTTTGTAGAAGAAAGAAAAAAAAAAAAAGAATATTGAAGTTCTCTTCCTGTACCCTCACACACCCCTCAACACACGTGCACACACACACACATATATCCACTGTAAGCGTTTTGTCATCGTACGGGCACGGTGCGCGTACCAACCTTTTTTTGTATTTGTAAATTGGTTTAAATACATGGAGTTTTTATACAGGTTTTCTCCTGTGTTCTTTGCTTTACGTGCAGGTATGATATTTTCTTCACTACGTTTTTCTATCTTAATATAGTGTGGAGTTTTATTGTACTATTTTTTCATTCTTAATACCATGCCACATTCCGGCTCACGTCCTCAGACTGTCCTCTCTGCCGTGTGTTGTGTAACATATGACTGCCTGTCGTATTAGCATCGGACCGGGGCGACCCATCTTCATTTCTGCGGTGTCAGTAGGATGTGTGACTATACATAGACCTAACAGTCTGTTAGAGATTGGCTTTATTTACTTTGGTGACTGTTTATAGTTTTTAAATAAAACACTGAACATTTGGCATGAGGGGTTTCCTCTTGTTTCTTGCTTTTCTTTGCTCCCATCTGTCGCCTTCGTGTGTTTTTAGTTTTTCTCTAAAACGTGTGGGACCCTCCTGCTGCCCTGGGGTCAAAATCAGCCGTAAGGCCTCAGTCGTGAGTCGTCTTGACCCAAGGGCAGCAGGATCTGTTCAACCCAGTGTACAATGAATAAAATTGAACTCTCAGCTACTGCCACCCCACATGTTAGCTCAATATCTACCATATTTTCTGGTGTATAGGTCGCACCTGTGTATATGTCGCATTGTCCAATTATACCAATAGATTGGAAAAATCCCTAGATAGGTCGCACCTACGTTTAGCTCTGCTGCAAATGTCTGCCACAGGAGCGCACAGCAAGGCTTTTAAGAAGATTAACACTTAAAAACAATTATTTGTTTGATAAAAATTATAGCAAATATATGTCTGAGCTGAACTTTTCCTTAATAAATGAACGTAATTGTGAAATGAGCTGGATTTAAAAATTTGTTTCACCGAAAGTGATAAGCCATATATAGGTCGCAGGCCTTGAAAAAACCTTTAAAAGGTGCGACCTATACACTGGAAAATACGGTAAATGACTTGTAGCTGTTATGTTTTCTAACGTTGACCAGTGTTGGTAGCCATGTTGAATCGGTTTGCTCCAACAGTTAAAAGAGTTGTAAATGTACACCTACTTGTAATTATCATGTTCTGTTGGTTTCATTCAAATCCAGCCTGTGCTTTGAGATATTTTGCTAACAGACAAACAGGGTTGACTCTACATTTCCAAGTTAAAATTTAGACAAAGATCTCGCATGTCGTGTTTGTTGTGAGTCACTCACCAACTTTAATTTCACTAAATTGTCAAACATAGTTGTAATTTTTCTGTTTGCTATGGTTGGTTGGCTGTGGCGGCCATCTTGAATTAGGTTTAGAGTACAAATGGAGATCGTTCTCAGCTACTACCACATCCTGGCTCTAACTATAAAATATGAAACAAGTTCCCACCTTTCGCAGACCAAAAGTGGCTCTGTTGGCCAGAAATGGGCCACCAGGTGGGTTGGCTAGACTCCAAAACTAAGTCGGTTACAGCTCGAGCACTGAGGCGTGGCTCATTTTTCTCCCGTCATGGAGTGAAAAGGAGGAACAGGAAATACCATCCCCATACGTCTGGAAATGTGAGTGCGAGAACTTGAAAAGAAACAACCATTTTGTTGCGGACTTGCATCAAAAGGTTTCTATGCCAAGTTAAGTTCCGAGATGTCCACCATCACGTACAGTATATGTAAACCTTGTGAGTGCGATAACTTGGAAAAATAAGCAACGGACCAACTTCCATTTTGGTATGGCTACATCTAAACATAAGGTTAAGTTTTAAAAAAAAAACGGGGATGTCATGTCAAAATCCGAGATGGTCACCACCAAATAGATAAACCAGCCTTTAAGAAAACTGCTTTTCTATTGGTAAATTTATTTTTCTCAAATGACAGCAGTGGCTGGTAACCAAGGCCACCGCTGGCCACCCCCTGGCTCCGCCCCTGCACCATGTTAGTGGACAAGCTGGGAAACACCTGCCTCTGTTCTCTACAGTGTACACTTGAATATCTTACACCAAAAACATGAAGGTTTACTTCTACTATTTTCCAGTCTATAAAAACATCTTGAAAACGACAAATATTCACTGTTCAGCAACGGAGGCCATCAGTGTACCGCTTTTCTCCATCCAGCTCTTTGATCCATCTGCACATCCGATAAAACGCAGCAATGATGCAGGGAGAAGTTGATTTAGAGCTTATAAAAAGCAAAATGCAAATTATATAAAGATAAAAGTGAAGGATTTTATAAAGCTACAATATAAAAATTCTTAAAATGTGAACCTATTTGACATAAACCGCAAATCCAAAACTGTCTCAGTCAGTTTGACAGTTACTGAGCTAAAATTAAGTGTGGTAGCTGAGAATGATCTACCTAATATACTCTGAGAGCTAAGGGATATCTGTTTTAAACTATTAATTATTGGGGTCAACCCTGTTTGTCTGTTAGCAGAATATCTAATGAACCACTTGGTGAATTTTAATGAAACGTTCAGAAAGTCATCATTAGATGTTCTTCTACAACTGGTTAACAATTAGAGTCAACCCAGTTTCAACTCAATTCAAAAATACTTTATTAATCCCAAAGGGAAACGTGTCCTGGTTAGATGGTCTCCACACACCAGCTGACCTTAGTAAACACAAACATGTCCATAAGTCAGTACATTGTTTATATATTGAGCTACTATTTGGTCAGTCTGTTCGGGGTTTTCTTCCTCAGCTTGAAAGCTCAAAGCTTTGAACATCAAAGGAAACCATCTAAACTGAATGCTTCAATATATCATATTTTGTAAAATCTTACATTTTAGTGTTAGAGTAATTTCTTGAGTGTATTATTTTTATTTTATTAGCATGATAATGTTTATATCTAAAAAAAAGCTAAGTCTGGTCCTCTGGACATAAAAAAAAAGCAAAAATAAATAAATAATGTTTATATTTTTGAAGTGTGTGGGCTGTAATGCTCGGGTGCTCCATTAGGGGGCGCCAGAGTCCCAAACTCACCGCCGGAGTACAGTATAAGACATGTGGCTGAGACTTTCTCAAATCTATGCCTCGTTCGTAATCAAAACATTCATCGCCACTAATCAGAAATAAATCGCAGCAAGTTGGACGCTAACACCATTTAGCAGGCGGGAGTCGGCCGCAGCTGCAGTCGAAGGTGAGTCGGAGCACTTTGTGGAGCTAGCAGCAGCTAGCTGCTAAAGCTAACGGCTACGTCAGCAGGTGCTGTTGTTCAAAGCTAAACTTGTTGTGACCTTCAGCGCTGCCGTCATGGCTGATAACAAACAGTGTTTGCTCGTTACCACTGCTGTGTCACTAACAGGCAGCTAGCTGGGCTTTAAACCAGCCTGGGTGACCAGTTTGTTGTTAGCGCCGTGTTGGCACGGGTTAAGTTGGTGCTAATGGTGCGCAGGCCGTGTTCCCCGCAGCAGAGCTGAGCTGCACTAACTTCATATCTCCTCCGGGCCATCTTTACCCCCCACTCGTTTATAATGAACACACGAGCACGTCCAGCTTTGAACCGAGGCTTGTCCACGTCGCAGCAGCCTGCTGTGCTAAACGGCCTGCGCGAGACAAAGTTGACAGATTGGAAAACAAGCCCAGCAGTGACCCGGAGTTCATTTTTAAACCAGGCCAGACTTGTTTTTGTGCTTAACTGTCCCGGAAGAACCTGCTATTTATGTTAAAATACATGCGAGTGATTCAAAATATTAAAGTTGTGCTACTTGTTTTATTTGAAACAGCTCATATTTGATTGTTTAAAAGACTACACCGTCCATTAATGATGATGTCATCAGACTGCAAACTTTATTTTTTTCAGTAGTAAACAAGAAATCAGTGACAAAACTCACATGTCAAATTCAAACATTATACAACACAAGAATCGCAACTCCTAATGTCCACAAATTTACCTTGATTGCAAAGGCTCAGGAAAAGACTCAACAATTCTTGAAAATAACTAATTAACTGAAATAATGAAAAAAGGAAAGGAATTGAAAATTTAAATAAAAGAAATATAAAAAAATAAAAGACAAGTTAGGGGGCTAGAAACTAAAATACTTCCATTAACTCATATAATTTTACTGCATTTAAATTCTGCATCTTTTTTTAGACAGCTTTTTAAAAAAGAAATATCATTTTTGAGAGCATTGATAGAGAGGGAGCATTTTGCGTATCGACATTTATGGGTATAGTATTTTGTTACAATAATCGGAACATTGACAAAAAGTTCTAGATTTTTATCTTTAATGGATAAGCCAAATTGAATATTTTCTAAGGAGACAAAATCCAAGTTTATTCCTTTAAAAGACAGAAAGTTACAAAGTTGTTCCCATAAGTTTAATACTTCTTTACAGTACATTCATAAAACAAATGTTTAGTTGTTTCCAATTGAGTTTTACAAAAATCACAATTTTCTACATTAAATTTAAATCTCTTAAGAATTGATTTGAAGGATATATGTTATTTATAATTTTAAAATGTAGTTCTTTAAGTTTGGGAGGAATCGGAAATCTCACATACTGTAATTTGTTCTTATTTTGAAAATTGCAAACTTGTTTATTTAACAGAAGTAGGCTTGAAGTTCCCATAATATTCTGTTCTGAAAGAAAAAGCCAAAAACCTTAAGCCCTAAAAAAAAAAAAAAAAAAAGAAAAGATTTTAATCACAGAATTGTATCGTCTTGTTCAACTTAGGCTTCAACTAAAAATCTGTTTACGCAGACTTATATTTGTAAAGAGGTTTATACAGTGGATAAAACAAGTATTCACAGCTGCTGTGCGTTTTAACATTGTTGCCTCTAAAATGACCATGTCCAACCAACATCCTTAACTCTGTTGCTCCCCTGAAAACCCGGACTGTTTCCTTCTCCAACTCTGCACCCTGGTTCACTCCAGCACTCCGCTCCCTGAAAACCAAAGGTTGCCGGCTAGAGCGTCTTTATAAAAAATCCGGTCTCACAATTCACAAGGAACTTTATGCAAGCCACCTCATCCATTACAAGAACAGTATTTCTCAAGCCAAATCCAGCTACTTCTCAGACATCATCAGTTCTAATGTTGGTAATTCAAAGACATTGTTCTCTCTCCTCCACCGTTCTGTCTCATCTCCTAACTCCCTGCCCTCTCACATGGTTTCCACAGAATTTTGCAACTCCCTGATGTCATATTTCAATGAAAAGATTATTTCAATTCATAAACACCTTGGTCCAAATACTGCCCCCAACATCCATGTTGAACTCCCCTCCCTCCCTCCCTTTCTCTGTCTTCTCCCTCCCCCCTGCTGATAACATTGCTGACATTATCAGCAAGTCCAAGTCCTCATCCTGTCAACTTGACCCATTCCCCACAGTTCTTGTTAAATCCTGTCTCCCGTCTCTGCTCCCTATCATCACTAATATCATCCACTCCTCCCTGACCTCTGGCATTGTTCCCACAGCCTTCAAATCTGCTGCCATCACCCCCATCATCAAGAAACCAGGTCTTGACTTCACCAACTTCAGTAATCTTCGTCCGATCTCCAATCTGCCCTTCATCTCCAAGATCCTTGAAAAAACTGTTGCTAGTCAACTTCACTCACACCTGTCCAACAACATTTATGAAGAGTTTCAATCTGGATTTCGCCCCCACCATAGCACCGAAACAGCCCTAGTAAAAATTACTAACGACCTCCTTCTTGCTGCTGACTCTGGTCTTCTGTCCATCCTCATTCTTCTTGATCTAAGTTCTGCCTTCGACACCATCTGTCATTCTATCCTCCTCAACAGACTAACCTCCATTGGCATCTCAGGTACCCCGTTAGACTGGTTCACCTCCTATCTCTCTGACCGCACTCAATTCATTCAGCTTAAATCCTTCCGTTCCCAGTCTTCCCCTGTCTCCACGGGTGTCCCCCAAGGCTCTGTCCTCGGACCCCTCCTCTTCATCATTTACCTCCTTCCTCTAGGCCACATCTTCCGCAAACACGGCATCCATTTCCACTGCTATGCTGATGACACGCAGCTCTACTTGTCATCAAAACCAAACTCCACCCACCCACCCTCCATCCTCACCGACTGTCTCAACGAGCTAAATCACTGGTTTTCTAACAATTTCCTTCAACTAAACAGCAACAAAACAGAAGTCATTCTCGTCGGTACCAAAAACTCTATTTCAAAATCAGAACATCTTCTCGTCCCCCTTAACAACTCTCTGCTATCCCCCTCCCCTCAGGTCAAGAGCCTCGGTGTCATCCTCGACACCACTCTCTCCTTCACTTCACACATCAACAATATTACTCGGTCTGCCTATTTCCACCTCCGTAATATTAACCGTCTCCGTCCTTCTCTCACACCCCGCTCCACAGCCATCCTGGTGCACAGTCTTGTGACTTCCCGTATCGATTACTGCAACTCCCTTCTCTACGGCCTCCCCAACAAATCTCTCCACAAGTTACAGATGGTCCAGAACTCAGCTGCCCGTGTCATCACTCAAACCTCCTACTATGATCACATCACTCCTGTCCTGCAGCAGCTCCACTGGCTCCCGGTTAAATCACGCATCATCTTCAAAATTCTACTCCTCACGTTCAAAGCTATCCACAACCTTGCCCCTCCTTATCTATCTGACCTCCTACAAATCTCCATCCCATCACGCTCTCTCAGATCCTCCTCTTCGCTACATCTCCATGTACCCTCTGCCCGCCTCTCCACCATGGGGAGCAGGGCCTTCACCTGCTCTGCCCCTCACCTCTGGAACGCTCTACCGCCAGACCTTCGAAACACCACCTCCCTTTCTCTGTTCAAGACTGCCCTGAAAACCCATCTCTTTAGACTAGCTTATCATTAACTTTACTAAATGTATTTTTATCTTCCATTTTATATCCTTTATGTATTTTATATTTCAATTTGTCGCTGATAATGTTTGCTCTGTATTACACTGTGTTGGTTTGTTAAGTGTCCTTGGGTGTCCTGAAAGGCGCTTTTAAATAAAATGATTATTATTATTATTATTATTATTATTATGTCCGTACGGTTTAATAAAGTTTACGCACCCTCCCCAAGTCCTTCAGCTGAAAATCATTTGAATGAACCAGAGGCGTCAGGTACAGAGACATGTGCCGGTGTTCAGTAATGCTGCGTTCACCCACGACCATACTTTCCACTTTATACTGTAATCCTTTGTGGCAAAAGTACACAGATAATGCTATTTTCTTTACCTGGGAGGGGGTGTTGGACAAACACAGTTTGGAACCAGCTTGGTGTGTCACCACCAGTACCAGGTGTCAATGTTGGAAAAACAACACAGTCCTGACCATTTTTAACTGGACTTTGAATATTCTAAAATCATTGCCCACCCCTGATACACGACAATCCTCGTTGTGTATGTCTTTGACTTCTTCTTTTGGCTTTTCCCTCTTCCACAGTAAGTCATCATCCTCTATCTCTGTCCTCACTCCAACTACCTCCATGTCCTCTCTAACGGCATCCATATACTGTATCTCCTCTTTGTCTTTTTCCTGGCAGCTGCTTTTCTAACATCCTTTACCAATATACCCACTGTCTCTCCTCTGGACATGTCCAAACCATCAGTGTGTCATGTGCTGTACCTCTGATGATCTCATTCCTAATCTTATCCATCCTTGTTACTCCTAAGAAGAACCTCAACATCTTCCTTTCTGCCCCTTCCAGTTCTGTCTCCTGTCTTTTTGTCCATATCTCTGTCTCAGTAGTGAAAGCATAGACACAATACAGGTGGTCCCCGACTTACGAGCGAGTTCCGTACTTATGAGTTGCTCGTAAACCGAAAATTCGTACATCGGAACAGCCCGCAGTGGCTATCTCGTAAAACCGGAACTTTGCTCGCAAATAGAAAAAAGACGCTAGCGCTGCGGCGCACACCCGTTTATCAACATGAGACTGAACAAGCGTACATACTGATCCTTAAACATGCACAACACTTTATTTACAAGCAGTTAGCTAGCACATTACACCACACATTCATCTATAAACACATACCTGTACAGTTTTTTCTGTACAACAGTGCTTTTCTCTGCCTTTTGTTTTCACACGACAGACACGTCGTCTCTCGCCCCCCCTCCGCGCGCTCTATGTGCAGTCAAAGTGCAGTGCAACTGTCTAGTCCAGACAGAAAGGACTGTTAGTATCCTAACTTCATACAGAAAAAGTTTTAATAACTTACCGAAAGCCGTCTGCTTGCGCCGCCATCAGCTGCATCTGTTAGCATTAGCTCCCCCGAATCCGCAGCTCCGGTTTATCTGCATCTCCAAAAATGCTGTCGGCTTTGTTATTCCAAGTTAGCTCGTTGTCCCCCGATGTCTTCGGCTTCCAGTCCGACATCGAGGCGAGCTCCAGGGACCTCTGATCGCACAAAGCCGGCTGTCGAAGCAACAGCTCTGGTGGGGTCCGGTTTAGCATGTTAGCTTAGCTCATACCATGAGCTGCTGGTCTCGCGCGGCGCTGTGGGAGCGCTCGGCGGAGCGATCGCGGTTGCTGCTCCAGTCCTGAGACATTCACAGAGTTCAGGGAGTGTTTCCAGTTAATTTATCCGTATGAGGCATGCTCTTATGGGAGAAACAGTCCTCCAAAAGCCGAGTGCCGACCGAGACCGGAAGTAATGAATGTAAAATGGCGGCTCCGCCATTTTACATTCATTAGTTCCAGTCTGGCAGTACCGAAATACCAGTTCATTCATTAGTTCCAGTCTCGGCAGTGTTCAAAAAAGCACGAAATTATTTAAAAAAATGATAATAATGATACTTTACGTATTTATAAAGCCATTTAAAACATTCACAGCTGCAACAAAGTGTTGTACACATGAAATTAAGAACATTTAAACCCAAAAAAAAAATAATAATAATTTATTTTTTATTTTTTATTTCATATTTTTATTAATTATGATAATCTCGTAAAGTCGAACGCTCGTAGGTCAGGGCGCTCGTAAGTCGGGGACCACCTGTAATGTCATATGGGCGGCCGTGGTGTAGTGGTAATGGCAGTCGTCTCCCGATCGGAAAGTTGGCGGTTCGACTCCCGGGACCCGCACCATGTGTCGTTGTGTCCTTGGGCAAGACACTTAACCCTGAGTTGCTCCCGGTAGGACTGGAAAGCACCTTGCATGGTAGTCTGCCGCCACCGGTTTATGAATGTGTGTAGCATTCAATATATGTGTAGCACTTTGAGATTTTCAGTAATGAAAAGTGCGTTATAAATTGAATTAATTATTATTATTAATTATTGAAGTGGGTCTTTATTTCCCCCAGAAAAGATGTAAAACATGACAAAGTTCAAAATATAAATAATGGACATTAAGATTTACTGACATCCTCTGTTCAGTTCAAGTTCAAAAAACACTCATCTAAAAAAACTACCGTATTTTCCGAGTTATAGGTCGCACCGGAATATAGGTCGCATTGTCCAATTATTGCCAAAAAGTTGGAAAAATCCATAAATAGATTGCACCGGAATATAGGTCGCACCTACGTCACTGCCGACGTAACGCGTCACCGCTGAGACAACCCGGAAATATGGACCGAGTGTTTAGCTCTGTTGCAAATGTCTGCCACAGGAGCGCACAGCAAGGCTTTTAAGAAGATTAACACGGTAAAAACAATTATTTGTTTGCTAAAAATTATAGCTGACATTATAGCACAAGGGTTAGTGGTTTATTAGCCGAGTGGTTTATTAGCTATTTGCTAAAATATACACGGAAATAAAACGGAAGCTAACACGAGACGATTCCGTCTCTAAAAAACGAATAAAAAATCGAATTTTATCTCAAATGTTTCATCCAGGGCAACAGTTTGTAAATTAAAGCCATATAATTACACTCTGTGAGCAGAAAAAATATCTGCCGAGTGGTTTATGAGCTATACAGTATATCTAAATAGTAGGTATCTGTTTACGGTAGCTAACCGCTTAATAAAAGATCTTTTTTTTAATCTCAAACATCTCATAAAGCTACGGTAGTCACTTGTAAATGTCCATACAGTGATTACATTCTTTAAGTTTCATAAAAATCCGCAGAGTGGTTCTTGACTTATCTTGCAAACAAACAGCAAACGAACACAGAGCTAACGGAAGTTACATCGAGAGCAGGAGGCCGGGCAGCGACAGAGTCAGTCCGAGCAGAGGAGGCTTTTTTTCGGACACATGAGCTGGAAACGGTCGGTGGACTCTCTGGAAGTGTCCCCCCTAGTGGACAAAAGTGGTACTGCACCATTTTCTAACAAAATGAAAAACGGTCACATCTAAGCCAAAAATTGGTCTAAAAATATGCGAAAAAATCCATCAATAGGTCTCACCTCTCTATAGGTCGTAGGGCATGCAAATTAGGCAAAAAGCCGCAACCTATATTCCGGAAAATACGGTACCAACATTCTCCATTGACATCTCTCAGTGATGGGGGCAAAACATTTGTTTACCAAAGTCAGGACAAATATTTTTTACACAATCAGAAATTTTTTTCAGCTATTTGCACAGATCACTAGTTTTGTATTAGATTAATGTTTTTACGCTGCCAGCTGTCCATGCTGTCTCCTGCTTGCACAAAATTGTCGCATCTCCTTCCACAAGTTCTTCTACAGTCTTAATACGTTTTATTAGACTTTCTTTCATAATTTTTAGCACAACAGCTGCAACGTTGGATGTATTTCTTCACAGCTTCGGATTTGTTCCTGTCTTTGATTTTATACGTCTACCTTATAATGTTTTGCTAGTTTTTTGATACTTTGTTAAAAAAAAAAAATAATCTTTTGTTTTTTTTCTTCTTTTTGTTTTCTATTGTTTATTGTTTGTTTGTTTATTGTTTATTGAAATTCTATCACTGCTGTTCATTGTTCTTTAGTTTTAGCAGGTCGCTTTCGTAAATGAGCCCATGAGGTTCAAAAGATTTACCTGACTAAATAAAGGTTGAATGAATGCTCTTAGAAATCGGCATCCTGCAGCTGGTTTATTTAACCACATCCATGGAGCTCTAACCAGTCCCACAGTGCTCACCGCATAGTGCGGTTGAACTACTGGTAGTTCTGACGGGTCAATGCACACGACAGGGTGTCAACGAGTGGAAAGAGTAAAAATAAAAAAAAAAGACACAATCTCACGCACCCATTTAGTGCAGAATATTAGGGCTGTGTAAAAATATCGATATTGCGATATATATTGATTTTTTTTCTTTCCTAGAAAAAAATCAATATTCATATGCAAGTATCGTACCTTTTTTTTTCTTTTTTAAAATTTATTTATTATATGTATTTTTTTTGAATGTCCAGAGGACCAGACTTAGCTTTTTTAGATACCTCTGCATCCCGGGCACCAGTGTATCCTCAGAGAGAGTCTTCTCCATCACTGCGCAGAGAAGAGCACGTCGATCAGATTCTATTTCTAAACAAATCTGAGGAGAATGTAGCTCACTTGGTCTGCAGAGTAGACTTTCTGTTTAGAGTTCACTTATTACTTATTAGTCAGGGTCTATCTACAGGCCTTAAGCTGCTCTGCTAAGATGGGTGCATTTGAAGTTAAATGTTCTTCATTACTTGAATTATAGACTGTTTTGGAGAAGTCATATTACTGTTTACTTACCAAGCACTAAGAGTGATTCCTTCAGATGTTAAGTGTCAAGGTTAAAAAGGTTTCAAACTATTCAGAGCAGGGCACTTGGTGCACTTTATTTACTTTACAAATGCATGTAAGCTACAGTTTTTACTGTTTCAATTGAAAGAAACATGTTTTCTCACGACTTCTTTGATTCATTTTGTCCAGCTGTCGACTTTAAGTCTGTGTCCATGTCCAACCAGAGCCAGGTATTGTGTAGTTGGTGCTTTTAATCAGTTTTCAGTTAAATTAATTCAATCCAAGTCTATAACAGTCTCAAAATGTCACCAAAATCACTCTGTCCCTCTAAATTCTTTCAGAAAATCGCAAAAGTGTATTGAATTGTATTGTTTGCTGAATATCGCAATATATATTGCATCGTGAGCACTGAGCAGAATATCGTGTATCGTATCATGAGATTATTGTATCACTACTGTACAGCCCTACAGAATACAGGTAGCCCCCAACTTACGAGTGCTCTTACTTACGAGGTCCCGGACTTACGAGTATGCATCTCATAAAAATAAAAAAAATTTAAATTTTTTTTTTAAACTTTTTTATTTTTATTTTATTTTTTGATAAATGAATACATGTACAGTACTGTAAAGTCACCAAGCACTTAGCCTATCCTAACACAGTTTTTAAAGATGAAGGAGTGAGTTGAATTGTCTCCCTTTCACATAAAGGGAGCTAGCTCCTTTTATGTGAATGGAGCCTGCATGGCTTTTTTTTACTATCAAAGTCAACTTTATTGTCAGAACTGCAATATGTACAGGACATACACAGGACTGAAATTGTGTTTCTCTCAGTCCCTCGGTGCAACAGTAAACATTTAAACACTAAAACACTTAATAAACATAAGCATAAAATAGTAAAAGTGTAACACTGTCCTGAGTTTTTGCATAGTAGTATAAAAGTATGAAAATTTACACCAACACTAAAACACTAAACATTTAATGAACATAAGCATAAAATGAAATAATAAAAGTGTAATACTGTCCTGAGTTTTTGCATAGTAGTATAAAAAAGTATAAAAAGTATATCTATAAAATAAACTGAAGGTTCTAGCATTGACATTTGCAAAGAGTGGCAAAGCAGCATATGAGTTAATGTACACAGTATATGTATGAGGTAGTTGATGTTGGTATAGAGGCAAAAGTGGCATATGCAGTAAGGCACATTGGGCATCCTTAAATAAGGCTGGTCAGAGAATACTGTATATGTATCAGCAGTGGTGTAGATATAAAAGTAGTGTAAATGTAAACAGTAGTAATAAATGTAAACAGTAGTAATAAATGTAAACAGTACAGGTAGTCCCCGAATTACGAGCGCTCTGATCTACGAGGTTCCAGACTTACGAGCTGGCGAATTTTTGGAAAAAACGCAAAAAATACTGAGTTTTCATGTGTTTTTTCACCACAGTTAGTTAGCTAAACATATGGACACACGTTTCCGATCATTTTTATGCACTCATAAGCAGTTTTTTGATGAAAAACGAGTGTTTGTAGTCGCGCTAGCGAAACCGTTCCAATTTACGAGCGAAATTCCGGACTTACGAGAGACATGGCAACCGTTCCAAATTACGAGATTTCCGGTTTACGAGCGCCTCGTTGTAACGGATCTCGCTCGTAAATCGGGGACTACCTGTATTAATAAATGTAAACAGTGAATGTAAACAGTAGTATGNGCTAGCTGTGGAGGCTACAGCTGCCTGTACTCTCTAAAAAAGCTAAGTCTGGTCCTCTGGACATTCAAAAAACAAAACAAAACTTGTTGGAGCAGCAAGCTGGACAGGCAGCAGCTGTGGAAATGTAGCTGTTTTATGGATGGCGGTTTTACAACGTAAATGAATGGAGAATCCAGAGGAGGGAGAAACAAAGAAAATGGCTTCACCAACATACCAGTAGGTTATTAACTATTTTTCCCCTTCATTATGGCTCTCAAATGTATGTGTTTTTTGATAATCATGTAGGGTACTGTGTTAGGATAGGCTAAGTGCTTGGTAAAATACAGTACTATACGTATAAGGTCCAGTTTGGACGTATGTTTCGAGTTACGACGAAATTTGCTTTACGACGGAGCATAGGAACGAAACTCCGTCGTAAGTCAAGGACTACCTGTATTGTCAAATTTAAGAAGAAATGTTGGTTAATTTGTTTTGAGTGTAGTACCTTTGTTTGACCACTGGATGGCAGTATAAGATTGTTTGAACTGAAGGATGGATATTGAGGGTGAGAGCAGCGTCTCTAAGAAAAATGGAGGGAGGCCCCTTGACGTGACATGGGCTGTCTCTCTTCAGTTCTCAACATGGAGGACGCTTGGTGTGGTTTGAGCTCTTTAACATTTGTCACATGAAGCTTTTAATAAAAAAAACAGTAAACAAGTTCTCAGCTTCTTTTTGCAGAGAAAAACAACTTTTTACACAAAGGCAAGAGTTTCATCTGTGAATCTTGGAGCTTTGACAAGACGGAGGTTTATCAACGAGGTCAGCCTGTTAGCTTAGCTCGTAGCTTATAGCTTCTCAGCTTAGCTGCTTTTAATGATCCAAAAACGTGATTTTGGACGTTAAAACAGATTTTAAAGAAAGGAGAAAGGGAGGGGTCAGTGAAGAGCACCGCAGTTGAACCTTTTGTCTTCCAGTGTCTTCAGGAGAAAGAGAAAGACGTGAAGAAATGATGAAGCTGATGAATGAAAATCCATCCATCCATTATCTTTTATACACTTATTCCATTTTGGGTCATGGGGGGTCACCGGTGCCCATGTCCAGCAATCACAGTGCAAGGGGCGGGGGACACCCTAGACGGGTTGCAAGTCCATCACAGGGACACATAATGAGACAAATGAGACAAACAACATTCACTCTCTCACCTAGAGACAAGTCAGAGTTAACAATCAGTCTAACAAAGTCAAAGTCAAAGTCAACTTTATTGTCAGAACTGCAATATGTACAGGACATACACAGGGCCGAAATTGCGTTTCTCTCAGTCCCTCGGTGCAACAGTAACCATCTAAACACTAAACACTAAAACATTTAATAAACATAAGCATAAAATAGTAAAAAAAGTGTAACACTGTCCTGAGTTTTTTCATAATAGTATAAAAGTATGAAAATTTACACCAACACTGAAACACCAAACACCCCTAAAACACCAAACACCCAATGAACATAAGCATAAAATGAAATAATAAAAGTGTAATACTGTCCTGAGTTTTTGCATAGTAGTATAAAAAGTATAAAACGTATATCTATAAAATAAACTGAAGTTTCTAGCGTTGACATTTGCAAAGAGTGGCACAGCAGCATATGAGTTAATGTACACAGTACATGTATATGTATGAGGTAGTTGATGTTGGTATATAGGCAAAGTGGCATATGAAGTAAGGCACATAAGGCACATTTGGCATCCTTAGATAAGGCTAGTCAGAGAATGCTGTATATGTATCTGCAGTAGTGTAGATAAAAGTAGTGTAAATGTAAACAGTAATAATAAATGTAAAGCAGTAGTGCATGTTTTTGGTCTGTGGGAGGAAACCGGAGTACCCGGAGAAAACTCATGCACGCACGGAGACAACATGCAACCAGAAAGGCCCCCCGGACCAGGATTTGAACCAGCAACCTTCTCACTGAGAGGCAACAGCTGTACCAGTTGTGCCACCGTGCTGCCCTGATAAATAAAAATGAGGTAGATAATTTTCATTTATGATGTGATTAATTGATTTATTGTTTATCGCGACAGGTCTACTTCAGACTCATTATTGAAAGTCAGACAAACTTTAATGTTTATGCAAATTTTTATTTTTTATTTTTAATGATAAAATAATTCCTGAAGTTGACTAAAACACATTTTGTCCTCATAGTCCAGATAAAACCGTCTTCATTTTCATTATGCTATAATTCTATTATTTTAGATTTTTTAAAATTATTTCTCTGCAGTAAAATATTCTGAGCAGAGCTTATTTCATTCTTGCCTCGAGCGCAGTGACAACAACTTGTTGCAGGAAGTAGGACAATGTCAAACACCTTGTAGCTCCACTGCACGTGCTCAGATGTTCTCCGATGCAATACGTTCTTCATCAAGGTGACTTCCAGCATCTCATTTCCACGTTGCATTGAAGATCTGCTTCCTGTACGACTTCCAGGTTAAACCATCCTTCCCATCACGTCGTCTCTGATGTTGGAGACTCTTCTTCACTTTTCTCATCAAAATCAAAAATAATTTATTCTGAACCACGCACGTCTCATCTCTTTAATGTTTTATCACTGCTCTGCTAAACGGGGAGGAGAAGAGGAATTTAACACTTCATATGTGAATAAGCAGACCCTGCTGTAAGATCAGGTCACAGCATGAAACTGAATGGAGCTAATGGAGTTGTCCGAGCAAACGTTCTGTGATCGTTCTGCAAGTCGCATCTTAACACATTCAATTAGTCCTGCCTTTGTTCTGCAAGCTGCGAAAGCTTCACGCCCTCACATCAGTTGTATGTGCTAGATAGGTTCAGCTGCAAGTGGGGGCAGTTCAGCTGTTTGCAGCCGAATGCTTTGAAAACTGATCTTTTAGCATTAAATTTGCAGAGAAAGAGAAGTGGAAATTACATTTTTAAACAATCACATCAAATAACTTTTTAAACTGGTCAAAGACCAGATAACATCAGGGTTTTGAGTAGAATAGAATAGAATACTGTATAACTTTACTGATATTGCCATTGCACCAGGGCACAATACAACGTAATTGAATTACACCAGTGCTTTAAGTGGGCCGGAACTCACCGGTACCCAGTTCCGCTACTTCTAAAATTTAACCCTGAGAGTACCGGGACTTTTTTTAAGCGTAAGGTGCGTTCCGTAACTTATTTTCGTCTTCTCCACTTGAAAGACCTGTGGCAGATTAGAATGCATCATTTCCCCCGACTGGATTTCAAGAAAGAGTAATGCATCTTCACGACAATAAAACATCTTTGGTGGAGCGCGTCATTTTGACCTATCACAGCCTCAGGATAGACAGGGGGAGGGGATGCAAAAAAAATTACATTATTAAATAATGATTATAAAATTTTAGCATTATGCTTAGCAAACAAATTGAAAAAAGTACTTCATGATGTTATTGGGGAAACTCAAAATGGTTTTATGGCGGGAAGACACATAATTGATAATATAAGGCTTATCTTAGATTTATTAGACTACGCAGACTTAATATCAGAAAATAGTTTTGTTCTCTTTCTTGACTTCCATAAAGCGTTTGACTCACTGGAACATGATTTTTTATTTAAAACTTTGGATCTGTTCGGTTTTGGTGAGCACTTTAAGAAATCAGTGCGCACCCTTTATGCTGGAGGCAATAGCTCAATTAAACTAGCTCATGGAACCTCTGGCAGATTTAATGTTGAGCGTGGAATTAGACAAGGTTGTCCAATTTCTCCATTTTTGTTTCTTCTTCCTATGGAGATTTTAGCACATTTCATTAAAAACAGCTGCATAAAAGGTATTCAGATTGCTGGTAGAGAAATATGTCTGAGCCAACTGGCAGATGACACAACTCTATTTCTAAAAGATTGCTCTCAAGTAAAGTGTGCTGTTGAGCTGCTTGGTGAATTTTCTGCAGCCTCAGGTCTCAACCTTAACTTATCTAAATGTGAGTTACTCCCTATTAAAACATGTCATGACACAGAGATCTCAGGAATTCCAGTAAAACACAAAGTTAAATATCTTGGTATCTATATTATAAAAGAGGAGGACCAAAGATTAAGTGATAACTTTAATCCCCTTGTTACTGTAATTCAAAAAAAATTCAATTTATGGGTACAGAGAGATTTATCCATCTCCGGTCGTGTATTACTTTCTAAGGCTGAAGGTCTCTCCAGTTTGGTTTATGCGACTTCTGCCTTGGAGGTTCCCAAGGACATCATTTCAAAAGTGGATAAAACATTGTTTGATTTTATTTGGAAAAAAAAGGTTCATCTAATCCGAAAAAATGTTATGATAAATAAGCTGTGCTCTGGTGGGTTTAATGTATTAGACTTACAGACTCTAAACTCCTCCTTTAAAATTAAATGGATCAAAAGATATCTCTTAAATCCAAACTCTTTGTGGAACTTCATTTCAACACATGTATTTGAAGCATTGGGTGGTCTATCTTTTATTTTAAGGTGTAATTACAACATTGACAAAATTCCGATCAAACTCTCCAACTTCCACAAACAGCTGTTTTTGTGCTGGACTCTGGTTCACAAACACAATTTCTCTCCACACAAATACTATATCTGGAATAACAAAGACATTTGTTTTAAACATAAATCTATTTTCTTTAAAAATTGGTTTGACAGAGGAATAGTTCATGTACATCAGTTATTCAACAAAGACGGCAACACTTACTCTTACAGTGAATTTTTAACTACGTATAACTTTCCAGTACTACCAAAAGAATTTGCAATTGTCTTTGATGCAATTCCATCTGGTGTAAAAATGTTGATGTCAAATCCTGTACAAAACAGCACAAACTATTTAACTGAAGAATTATTCATTGGTAACTCTGACCCTTTTTTAAGTGAAAAAACTAATAACAAATGTATTAGAGAATTAATAATTAGAGACAGCATTAGTAAACCTGCTTCTATATTCTTCTGGGATAATTTATTTAATGATATCTGTTGGAAAGATGTTTGGTTGTTACCTAGAAAATACTTTATAACTAATAAGATTCGAGAAGTATCCCTAAAGATTCTGCATAAATGTTATCCTGTAAACTATATAATCTCCAAGTACCGTCCAAACGTAGACCCAATGTGTTCACTCTGCCACAGCTCTGAGGAGACCATCATCCATCTCTTCTGGGACTGTTCTCATACTCAGGTGTTCTGGAAAGACATTTTCATGTATGTAAATAGAAAGTTAGAAATTGACCTACCATTTGACGCTAAAATTATACTGTTTGGCTTTTGTCCAAATATTTCAAGTAAGAAAGTTTTTG
>JBBPBX010010474.1:42387-57810 GCA_038048925.1 Garcialebias charrua
CTAAAACCTAGATTTATAGTGTTTTCTAATTATATTTCCTCTTACTTAGCTACTTTAAAGTACTGTACTAATGCCAAAGCTTTAAAAACTAAAACAATCTGTAACAAATTTCTGTTGTAAGCTGCCCAAGACACATTTTTGTTTTTGTTTATGTGCCTTTATTCTCTTTTGTGCTATGCATGCCTTAAGTCTCGAGCCATGTTTGACATTGTAAGTTTTTTTTTGTACTTGTTTTTTTTATTAAAAAAAAAAAAAATAGACAGGGGGAGGAGACAACAGCGAACTCTGTAAAAAAACAAAAACAAACTCTGCAGCGCGAGTTCAACAGAGCGCGAGGGAAGCGGAAGTAACTCCTCCAACGTATGGGTAAAGTTAATATTTTTATACATGCAGTGTAACCATTGTTTAGTAAAATGGCATGTTGTGTTACAAATAAAACTAAATAAAAATTAACAAAATAACAGTCAATTGCACCCCTAAAGCCACTGAGATAAAGTATCACATTAATTTAATTATAGCCACAGGAGTGAATTTAAAAACAGGATGATGTCTATATGAACTAGTTAAATGAGGTGTCTCTAAAATATCCTGATTCATGATCAATAATAATTTCAAAACAATTTTAATCTGTCCACAGGACCTGACTTTATTTTGTTAGATGTCTCTAAAATAGTTAGTGAATCATGTTTACATGTAGGTAAACATAGATGTTTAACAACTTGTTAAAATACACCAGAATGCAGGAAATGGCATCTACTTTATTCAAAATTTCTGGCAAAACATCTTCACCAGCATATTTAAGAAACTTGTTTTTACGGTTAGTAAGTAAGTTTTATTTATATAGCACATTTCACAGACATGAGAGTCACATAGTGCTTTACAAAAGGAAAAATAAAATCATAAAATCACGGAAGTACTATACAAAAAGGTAAAACATAACAAACTCTAAAATCAATGTACAAAATTAACCTTAAGCCTGTCGGAAGAGATAAGTCTGCGTATTGTTAGCAAAATGTTCTGCTGTATTTGACTTGCTGCTGTTGTTGGTTGTTAATTTTTTGGTTGACACAATCTTTCCTATTTATGTTCTCATTAAATTAGGTTAGTAACTGACTTTTACCTGAAGCATGTTAAAAAATTACAAAATCTTTCGGGGGGGGGGGGGTGGTTGGCGCAACGTTTGTCACCTTATTCATCCCTTCTGAGTTTGCAGGTATGCATATTATTATGACATTAGGGAGGGTACCGGCACTTATTTTTTTCCACTTAAAGCACTGAATTACACACATCCATCTTCAGATAGGGCGAGTGCACGAAGCAGCAGCAGTAATTAAACCGCTCCGCCACAATCTTGGTTACAGGTGTGAAAACAAAAAGGGGAGAAACCATGAGGGTAGTCAGTGGTATTACAAAAAAGATATATCACATTTTGTCTTACAAGGACACCATATGAGACATCAAAAAACTCTACCAGCAAGCAACAGTTAAGACAAATCCCATTTGCATTTGAGATCGAAGCAGTGAGTTTAAGTCCATGAGCTCTGTTCAGGTTTAGCCACAGTTCTGCAGATGGGACCAGCCAGCCTTATCTGACTGAGAGCACACAGAATGTTCTCCGGGGAGGGAGGGGGGTTGCAACAGTAGTTTCAGTCTTCAGTTGCTCAGACTCAGGAGAAATTTTGTAGTCAGCCTGTCCAAGGCTGCTTGGGAAGTCTGATTAGATATAGCATGATTTATCTTCAGGTCAGGCTCACAGTGTACTTTCTTGTAGCCTTGAGTCCAGATGGGCATCCGGAATCCAATACACTCCAAATTATGGGAAGCTTTCACTGACCCGGGCTATGAGTCCTCCTCCCCCAGATGGACCCTCCTGGTCGCCTACGAGTTCCAAACCTTACCGGTGGTCTGCGGTCCTCAGTGGCCACCTCCACTTTGCGGTTCAGCTCATAAAGCAGCTGATTCATGGAGGTCACAGCACGGATCACACTCTCGTTTTGAGAAGGGAGCTTCGTCAGGACATTGATCGCTGCGGAAGTCTTCCTGATTTTCCAGTAGAAGAGAACTCCACACAAGCCAAAAAGCAGAGCACCTGCTATCATAAATCCAATTATGAATAAATCTTCCACATCTTCGACCGATAGAACAGTTAGGCATAACATCTTCCACTCCCCCCAGGAATCCATGATATATCCAGCTGGATGCGTCTGCGATGGGCAAGCCGGTTCCCCAGGACCTGATCGTTTTGTAGAAAAAATCTTATCAATAGAGTTGATAGCCCACGAAACCATATCCATCTTCAATTTGCATTCGAGCGAGCACTGAAAAACTGCAGACAAAGACAACGTAGCCAAGCAGGGAGAGGAAAGTTGTGGAGAGAGAGACACGAGCTGCTGCTCCGATCAGTGCGCAGGAGGAAACAAGTATTATATATAACTAGTTTTGTATTTATCTGCTGGTTTTAATCGGCATAATTAAGATTTCAACACCCCGACGCGCTTGATACTTTTCAACAAGAGGACCGCAAGAGTGGGCACAGCTGTGATTTTCTTTTTCTAATAAATATACGTTTACTGACCGGCAGCACGGTGGCGCAGTTGGCAGAGCTGCCGTCTCTCAGCGAGCAGGTCGCTGGTTCAAATCCCGGTCCGGGGGCTTTACTGGGTGGAGTTTTCATGTTCTCTCCGTGCATGCGTGGGTTTTCTGTGTGTACTCCGGTTTCATCCCACAGACTAAAAACATGCATTGGCCCCAGTGACCCCCGCGACCCAAAATGGAAGAAGCGGATAAAAGATAATGGATGGATGTTCACTGACCATTTGGTTAAAAATATAAAGTATAAATAGTAAATTGCACAAATCATTTCTAAATGTGAGTCATCAACACACATCTACACACACATCTACACACACAGCTTGTTTCCATTACATTTCAACAATCATCTCCAACCCCGTGCCCAAGAACCAGTACTGGTCTACGGATTATTTGGTACTGATCTGCACAAGAAAAAGATAAAAATAATAAATAAATAAATAAATAATCGACTTAAAATGTCCATTTTTTTGTCTCCTGTCATGGAGCAAAAAGGATAATTGTAAACACTCCATTCGCCCGTCTGTCTTCTAAGACAGATTAATAAAAAATAGTAAATGTTCCAACTTCTATTTTGGTGTGTGGTTATAATAAAGTAAAGTTTGCTTCTATGAGTAAGAAAGAACATGAAAAACAGGTTGACACTACAAAATCAAAGATGGCTGCCACCATATATGTATACTGGTACATGTATTGTTTACTCAAATATTAGGGTGTCCAAAGATTAATCTGTGGTGGCCAAGACCACCCCTGGCCACCCCTTGGCTCTGCCTCTGCACACTTTGCCTCTGTCCTTGTCCACAGTGAGCTCCTCCCCACTTGAATATTTTGCAACAAAAACATTTAGGTTTTCTTCCACTCCCGTTGAATTCCAGTCCAGAAATAAAAAAAAAACATTAACGTTCAAAACTACAAACGTTCAATGTTCAAATCCCTCAGAGACAGGGGACATCAGAGTTTTTTTTTTTTGAAAACTATCCAAACTTGTGTACATTTTTGTTTCCAGAGTTTACTTTGTTTTACTGGTTGGAGATGGTTTAGAGCCCGAGCGCTTATAAAAAATAAAAACTGTTACGTTTCTCACACAGAGAAGGAACTAGACTAGGAACAGACTTAATGAGCCAAACACTGCAGTGCAGGCTGAGACAGAACTCATGGTCCATAACAGAGAACAATAAAGACATTTCCTCTGTGTCCTGCACACCTTCCCTTGTTGGGGTCACAGACCACAGATGAACCCAGCAGCCACTATATATATATATATATATTTGGGGGTTTAAGTGGAGCCTTGCATGCAATACATGGTTTCATTCCACCTCATGTACCAAATGTGATTCAAATGACAATAACGAACCTTGAACCTTGATTCAGAAACAAATAATTACTTGTTTCAGTATTTTATTGGGGGTTCAGTTTTGTCAGGTTAACAGAGAACAGTAACTGACATAAATCTTAAATTAAAGATTTGGTATGTTGAGTATACATTGGCCTCAGATTACAGGTATATAAGGGTATATAAGGGTATGTTGTGGCCTGAAGGTGCAGTCAGGCTATCAAAGTCAAAGTCAAAGTCAACTTTATTGTCAGAACTGCAATATATACAGGTCATACACAGGATTGAAATTGCATTTCTCTCTTAGTCCCTCGGTGCAACAGTAACCATTTAAACACTAAACACTAAACAATTAATAAACAAGCATGAAATGAAATAATAAAAGTTTAGTACTGTCCTGAGTTTTTTGCATAGTAGTTTTTCATAGTAGTATAAAAGTATAAAAAGTTTCACCAACACCAAAAACACCAACATTTAATAAACATAATCATAAAATGAAATAGAGTGTAATACTGTCCCGAAGTATAAAGTATAAAAAGTATATCTATAAAATAAATGAAGGTTCTGGCATTTGACATTTGTAAAGAGTGACAAAGCAGCATATGGGGTTAATGTACACAGTATATGTATGAGGTAGTTGATATTGGTATAGAAACAAAGTGGCATTATGCAATAAGGCTAGTAAAAAGAATATATACTGTATATCAGCAGTAGTGTAGATATAAAAAGTCTAGATGTAAACAGTAGTAATAAATGTAAACAGTAGTAATAAATGTAAACAGTAGTAATAAATGTAAACAGTAGTAATAAATGTAAACAGTAGTAATAAATGTCAACAGTAAATGTAAACAGTAGTATGACTATAGGCAGTAATGTAATACAAACATTAGTGCAAATATGAGAAGTAGTGCAAACTGAATGAGCACATGACCGTGAGTTGAGTGAATGACCCGTATTGATGACACAGAGTCCAGTGTTAAAAACTTTGTGTTGTGTGGTAATGTGTGAAAGTTTTTTGTGATTAAGGCAGTACAAGTGGGAGGGAAGGCAGAGCAGGCAGAGTGTTAAGCATCCTGACTGCCTGATGAACAGAGCTGTCTCTCAGTCTGCTGGTTCGAGCCTGGAGACTCCTCAGTCTCCTCCCTGAAGGCAACAGGCTGAAGCAGCTGTGTAGTGGGTGTGTGGGATCACCTGCCATGCAGGAGGCTTTCCGAGTGAGGCGGTTGCTGTGTAAGTCCTGTAGTGAGGGCAAGGAGGTGCCGACACCCCTGGGTACAGTTTGTCCCTCGGGGTACACTCTGGCCTGGCCAAACTGTGAGCAGGGGTTAATTCCCTGTTACACCTGAAAGTGCTAGTTGTTGCTAACTCAAGTGTTTTTCACCCCTTCAAACAACTAAGTTCCATTTAAACCTTGTAATGTAAATGAATGGCATGCGTTGCAAATGGCAGTGGTCCACGCCGGTCTTAGCTGCAGAAGCCTTTAGCTTATCAGTCCTGTCAGGTTGAAACAATTTCCTTAAATTAAAGATCTGGCTTTTATTCACAGGAACACACTTCACTGCAGCCTAAGCATTCCTCTCAGTTCAGGTTTGAAACATGAGCCAGATAAAATCCCTCACACCCAGAGAAACACCAACAGATTAACAAACAAACGGGACACTTTTAATAATCTGTGTCTTTAAAGTGAAGGAGGAAAAACAAAGTAACAGAGAAATACCTGAAAAGAGTCAGGCCAAGAGCCCTCCTGCAATTATTGCCCCTTTCTGAAACTGGGAATAATTTCCACCAACAATATTAATATTACCACTGCATGTGTGATACATAACTCTTATGATGACTCAAAGATCAGGAATGTATCGAGACGCCAAGGCTCAGTTCATAGAAACTGCACCTGCTTCATGCTTTACCTTTTCACTTTCCATTTCCAGACATATGCAAAAAATAATAAAACATTCATGTTCAGAGATTACTCATTTAGATACAAACACTTTTTTTTTTAAAAATACCTACCAAACGTTCCAAACCCATTTGTTCAGGAAAGGTTGTTCCAGAGATAAAGCCATGGTTTATATATTTTTAAATGTGCACTAAATGTCAAGAGGATTATTAAAATGCAAAGTGCATAAACAAATAATAAGAAAATATGTTGAACTTTAACTCAGAGGTAATAACTTGCTATGAATCTTTTTGAGTCCTAAATAAAACCAAACTTGGTCTTCAGGTCATTTCTGAACCTGTGACTGAGAAGCTCAGCCGCACCGGTCGACGTGTCTCCACGTTTAGATCAGCAACACCTGTTATTTTCATCCCTTCAGGGGTGAAGCGCAACATTACCATGACATCCACATCCGCTGCGCCCCCACGTCGAGGCCTGCAGGCGTTCCTCAGGGACAATTAGGACACAAAAGCAAAGCTGAGCTGCAGCTCAGGCCTCAGGAAATCAGATGAGCAGAGTGGAGGGATGAAAAACCGCCCTGACATTTACAGCTCGCATCTCGCTGCAGCAGAGAGCAGGACGGGGCGGAGCGCTTCACCGTTATTAACTTCTCCTCGTTAATTTGGAAGATTAAAGCTGAAATCCCACATTACGGCTCATTTCTCAGAGGTTTGCTTGCTGCACACGGATATAATGACTCTGAGCTGATTGTAACTTTTGTGTTTGCAGATCAAATGAGCTCATGAAGCAGTTTTAAATCCAGCCAGAGCTGGTTCCACGCTAACAGCTTCCTGAGCGTTCTGTTTCCAAAGAGCCACCAAGACCGACCTGCAGGGGCGTTGAGATGCTGAGGTCGTGATGATTCTCTCAAGCTTTCCAGAAGGAAAAGGAAAGTTTGAAACAAACATGATTTGTTAGCACTCTGAGCATGTGTTGAGGAGGACTTTCAGCTACTACCACACCTGATTTTAGCTCCATATCAACAACATTGACTACTGTTTTTGTATTTTCTAAGGTTGGTTAGCTGTGCTCGCCACCTTGAATGAGGTTAACGCCGAAAGTTAATTAGCTGTACAACCAATGCTTACTTTTTGAGCGTTATATTAAAGAGGTTACCAAGACGGACAGGTAACCCACAAAAACACACGACAATGAAGCTTCTGTAAAATAAAATATGAATAAGCAACAATGCTATGTAAAGCCCTAGACAACCATACGTTATCATGTTTCGTGGAGCTTTTAGAACCCAGAGTGCAGACAGCCACGGGGGACACGAAGGTAAAAATAAAGAAAAACAGATATATTTTACCAAAACTCGAAATAAAGCTGACGTAGCAGCAAACCTTGCATGAATATGGAGGAACAGAAACATGACAGGCTGTGGGAAGCACAATCCAGACAAGGTGGAAACACAGAGACACTGAACTTAAAGGGACACTAATGAGACGCCATGAGGAACACCAGGGCAGAGACATTGAGGAACAGGTGAGAGACAGGAGCTGATTACATGAAGAGAAAACCTATGAAGGCTGATCAGATACATGGAAACACAAAGATCTCAAGACATAAACAGAAGAATCACAACATTTAAAGTAACACAAAACACAAAGTCAAGTTTCCAGAAAGTGGCAGGATAAATCTCTTCACATCAACCCAGAGCTGCTGCAGACAATTGCTTTTGGGTTAAACAAAAACCTTGACTACAGCTGACAGTTTGGTTCTTTTAGTGTCTACATGCATCATGCAGCTTTCAGGCTACACGTCCAAACTGTTTGTGTTAAAATTAATAAATGCTGCAAATTAAATTACAATGAAATAAGAAAAATAAACTTGGCAGCAGAAGAGTTTCCTTCTCCAATCACTGAAACACAGACACATAAAAACAGTCAATTAATAATTTAAATTGGTGCAGAAAAACTCGGCATACAGCCCATCTCAACCTTTACCAGACAAAACAAACTGTTTTGAACAAACTCAGCTCATCTGCTGTTAGCAGCTCAAACCAACACAAAAATGTCATCAATAAAAATAAAAAATAAACAAGAAACTGAGCTAAGTACAGGCCTGATGCTGCAGCTGCACAAAAACATCTGCAATTTAAACAGAACCAGAAAGAAATTAAACGGAAGAGGAAAAACTACGTTTACATTTTTAATGCAAACAGGTTTTTTTTTTTACATCTGAACTAGGCCTGTTGTGATAAACAATAAACAATAATAATAATAATGAATTCAATTTATAATGCACTTTTCATTAATAAAAATCTCAAAGTGCTACAAAGTGTAACAAAGCAAAGATCAAAATAAAACAAGTGATAAAATCAAATAAAATCAATAATAATATCGACTAAGATCAAAAGATAAAATCATGTGGATGCAGATTAGGCTTGCTTAAAAAATAAATAAAATAAAACAAGTGATAAAATCAAGTAAAATCAATAATGATATCAGGTAAGATCAAAGATAAAATCATGTGGAGGCAGAATAGGCTTGCTTAAAAAGAAAAGTCTTTATGCTGCTTTTAAAGTCAACCAGTGACTGTGGAGCTCTCAGGTCGTCAGGGAGGGAGTTCCACAGGCGGGGGGCAGCCACACAGAATGCTCGGTCTCCCATGGTCCTCAATTTGGTCCGAGGAATATGAAGTAAATTACTGTTCTGTGATCGTAGAGACCGGGTGGATGAATATGGTGCAAGAATGTCCTTTAGATAGTCAGGTGAAGTTCCGTGTAAGCATTGATGTGTAATGAGAGCAGTTTTGTACTGAATTCTGTAGGTGACAGGAAGCCAATGGAGGTTATGGAGAATGGGTGTAATATGTTCAAATTTACGAACTCTCAACAGAATCCTTGCTGCACTGTTTTGAATGTATTGAAGTTTCTGAAGGTTTTTGCCAGGGATTCCAATAAACAGGGAGTTGCAGTAGTCGAGCCTGGAGGAGACAAAGGCATGGACGAGTTTCTCAGCATCAGGAAAAGTCAGAGATGGGCGAAGTCTGGAGATGTTTCGAAGATGGAAGAAGCAGGTTTTAAACAGATGCTTAATGTGATTTTCAAATGTAAGATGAGAGTCCATTTTTATTCCAAGATTTGTAACAGAGGTGGAGAGGGGGATGTCTTGACCAGAGAAGGAGATTGTTGTTAAAGTTGATGTTTGTATCTGGTGAGGGGTGCCAATCAATATGGCCTCAGTCTTAGAGCAGTTTAATTGAAGAAAGTTCTGATTCATCCATGCCCTTATTTCCTCCAGGCAGGTAGAGAGGGCAGTGAGTGAAGATGAAGATGGGGATGATGAGGATGCTCCAGTCCTGATGTAAAGCTGTGTATCGTCGGCATAGCAGTGAAAAGAAATGTTGAACTGATTAATAATTTGACCTAAAGGCAGCATGTAAAGGGAAAACAGCAGGGGCCCCAGAACTGACCCTTGAGGGACACCACAGGAGACACCGACTGTCTGGGAAGTGGCATTGCCAAGACTAACACATTCCAGCCTATTGGAGAGGAAAGATTTGAACCAGTCCAGGACAGTGTCACAGAGACCGACCTCCACATGAAGACGGTGGAGGAGGATACTATGGTCCACAGTGTCGAAGGCTGCAGTGAGGTCAAGGAGGACAAGGATGGAGGGAGAACCAGTGTCAGCAGCCATGAGGACATCATTTGTTACTCTCAGCAGTGCAGTCTCAGTACTGTGAGCTGCTCTGAATCCAGACTGGAACTTCTCATACAGGGAGTGTTGTTGTAGGTGGTCCTGCAGCTGAGCAGCAACTGCTTTTTCCAGCACTTTAGACAGAAATGGGAGGTGGGAAATTGGGCGGTAATTAGAAAAAATGTCGGGATCCAAATTAGATTTTTTCAGAAGAGGCTTAATGATGGCAGTTTTTAGAGGCAGTGGAACATGACCAGATTGTAGAGACTGATTTATTATTTGTGTGATTAATGGGCTAATTGCAGAGTGATTGGATTTTATGAGAGACGAGGGGAAGGGATCCAGGGCGCAGGATGAAGGCTTCATTTTCTTGATGATGGACTCCACCTCACTCTGAACAACTTCATCAAAGCTGCTCAGGGACCCAGGATGCAGACGGGTAGATGGTAAACGAAGATCAGGGAGGTTGTGGAGCTGAGATCTGATAGTGTCAACTTTGTTTTTAAATGATGAAAGGAACAGGTTGCATTTTTGAACAGATTCCTCAGGAGTTTGTTTAATGGGATTAAGCAGATGAGTTATTGTGGAGAAGAGCTGTTTAGAGTTACCAGGGCAGGTGTTGATGATGTTGGAATAATATTTGGAGCGTGCTTCTTTAAGAGAATAGGCGTACGCTTTCTGATGTTCTTTGTATGCCTGCTTATGTACAGAGAGACCAGATGATTTTACACGTCTCTCAATAGCACGGCCAGTTGCCTTCATCCTGCGCAGCTCATCAGTGTACCAAGGGGCTGAACGGGAGAAAGACACCAGTCTTGTCTTCAAGGGAGCATGTAGGTCCAGAAGCTCTTGGAGAGATCGGTTGTAGTGATCCACAGAGTCATTTGCAGATGAATGATTGACAGCGGCCAGGGCGTGAAGATCATCGGACAGAACATCAGGGGAAATGTTTTTAAAGTCCCGGAACTGGATAGGTCGTTTTGGGTTTGAAGCAGGCGAAGTTGAAGGCACTTCCAAGGAGATGACACGGTGGTCCGAGACACCCAGGTCATATACAGACAAGTTATTGATGAGTACAGTGTCTGTAATCACCAAATCCAGAGTGTGCCCCCTGTTGTGCGTAGGGGCGTCCACATGTTGGGTGAGATTGAGAGAGTCCAAAAGAGACTGAAAATCTGTTGCTAGAGGGGAAGAGGAATTGTCCATGTGGATATTTAAATCGCCAAGAAAAATTGTTTTCACAGGGGAGGTGCAGAAAAAAGTGAGGAGGTCATGCATCTCTGAGTTAAATGAAACATGCGGTTTGGGAGGTCTATAAATCAATATAACTTTCATTAGGAGTGGTGCTTTGAGGTTGAAGGCCAAACTTTCAAAAGAGGAAAAGTCCTGAGAAGCCAGATGTGTCAATTTTAAATTATTGCGGTAGATTACAGCCAGACCACCACCGCGGCCAGTGCTGCGGGCTCTCTGCAGATAACTGTATCCAGAGGGACAGGCCTCATTTAGAGAACTGAACACATCTGGTTGATGCCAAGTTTCTGTAAGACACATGAGGTCCAAGTCCTTCTCCAGAATGTGATCGTGAATTAGACATGATTTGTTTGATAGTGACTGCACATTGAAAAGTTCTAATTTAATACCAGTTGGTGTAGAAGCCTTTTGAACCGGTTTCAGCAGACTGAAGTCGGGCAGCACGGTGGCAAAACTGGTAGAGCTGCTGCCTCTCAGCGAGAAGGTTGCCGGTTCAAATCCCGGTCCGGGGCCTTTCTGGGTGGAGTTTGCATGTTCTCCCCGTGCATGCGTGGGTTTCCTCCGGGTACTCCGGTTTCCTCCCACAGACCAAAAAACATGCTTGTTAGGCTGATTGGTGACTCTAAATTGACCCTAGGTGTGAGTGTGAGAGTGGATGGTTGTTTGGTGTGAGTGAGACAGGTCCCTCTTGTAAATGAGTCCCCGTGACTCAATGAGGCTAGCCTGTATAAATAAAGGTTGAATGAATGAATGAATGAATTAAGTCCACTCCACGTTTTCCTTGCCACTTTGTGAGCTGTGGACTACAAGGGACTACAGACGCAGCGTTCTGATGACGTCGTCGAGGTGCGACAGTCCAGACAGTAGCAATCGAGTCAGAGCCCGTGTGCCTAAAATAGATGGTTTTCTTTCGAGAGCTTCTGTGGATGTAGTGAGGTCTACGCAGAAGTCCCAGTTGTTTGATGGTGGAAATAGAAGGGGGAATGGAGCAGTTGTTAAGTCCAAGCAGCTGCGAAGCAGAGTATGTCAACATCGCGCCAGCCAAGCCGAGGGAAGCTAGCACGGAGCTAGCCACTAGCAGCAGACCCACGGCTCTGAAAGAAATAACCAAGAAGCAGTGAGATGTAACTTGGTTGAGCATATTTTGAAGGGGAGCACAGAAGAGGATCCAGGACAGTCCAGACGACACAGGAGGTTGACAGGCAGCAGGTGAGCGGAACAATAATTGCAGCTACGTAGTTCTTGAAGCAAGTTCGTGCTGGAGTTTGACAGGAGGTTGACAGCCCAAATTCCGGTTAGGAAGTGCTAACTAAGCTGTCCGTAAAATCCTTATTAAAAAAACCACTGAACAAAATAAGTCCAGATAAATGTCTAAAAAATAGCAACAGTAAAATAACTATTTAGCGTGGAGAAGCGGCGACATCACGCCAGCGTCCTCTCCAGCTGCGTCTGAATACCCGTCAATTAATCACATGATAAATTAAAATGATCAACCTCATTTTCATTTATCGGGAAAAAAACCTTCATCTTGTCGAAGCTCCAAAAAGAAGCTGAGAACTTGTTTACTGATTTTTTTTTATTAAAAGCTTTGTGTGAACAATGCTAAAGGGCTCAAACTACACCAAGCGTCGGCCATTTTGAGAACCGAGAAGAGACAGCCCATGTGACGTCAAGGGGCCTCCCTCACATTTTTCTTAGAGACACGCTGCTCGCTCCCTCACTATCCATCCTTCACTTCAAATAGCTTTATACTGCCATTTGGAGGTCAAAAAGGCACTACACACAAATAACCAACATTTCTCGTCTTAAATTTGACAATAATTATTAATTATTGTCAAATTTCAAACAAAATTATTGTTTATCACTAGGGATGCACCAATCCACATTTTCTTACTTCCGATCCGATCCCGATATTTAAATCTGGGTATCTGCCAATACTGATCCAGTTCCAATATCATCATTATCATTGATTTTATAAGAGGCTGTAATAATCTTCCTCTCAAATACAATGTGTACACATACAGTATATGCATGCATGTCCAAAAAGGCAATATGAGGTAAGTTTTATTAATGTTGGATAAGTTTCAAAGTTACGATTAAACTCTGCTAACACAAAACGTGTAACTATTTAAAACTTTTAAGTAGTTACTTTCACGCAGTCTCTTTTTCACCACATGCTTCCAAAAGTCAACAATTATGTTTGTATTCTGCATCTGTCTGTTAGCAAAATATCTTATTAACAACTGAACATATTTTGATTAAACTTTCAAGAAATAATCACTGAATGGCTCTCTACGACTGGTTGACTTTCAAAGTACATCCAATTCAAGATGGCTGCCACAGCTAACTGAACTTAAACAACACAAAATTGACTACAACTCAGTCAATTTGACAAAAAATTGAGATAAAATTTGGTGTGGTAGTAGCAGCTGAGACTCATTCCCAAAGCATATTCAAATAACTATTAGAATGCATAAGATATTTCTTTAAAATTATAACGTTATTTATTTGGAATCAATGGTGTTGGTCTGTTAGCAAAATATCTCATGACCCTCTGGACAGATTTTGAAAAATCTTTCAAGAAATAATAAACGGATGTTTCTTTACTGCTGATTAACTTTTGGTTACAATTGAATTGAAGATGGCTGCAGCAGGCAATTGAAATAAGCCAACTCAAAAATGGTTATAATTCAGTTAATTTTACAGATATGGAGTTAAGTGATTGTTTGTTTAAAGTTATTTTATATATTCTTTTAAATAATGGGGTGATATAAGATTTTTTTCTTCTTTCTGCACTCTTTTCATTCAATGTTTTATTTTTGATGAATTTGTTTTATTTTGTCTCTTTTAAATGAATGAATAAATTAATTAAATAAAATATTAAATAGCTTTACATCTGCTAAGTTCATGGCATAAACCAACACAGACATGTTCCTGTTTTTAGTATTTTACATTGCTTTATAATGTAGCTGTTTATGTTTTTTTTTTAAACATTTTTCTTATAATTTTTAATTACCAGTAATATGCTTTTTTATACTTGTCTACTGTTGTACTGATAAATATCTCCTGGAGGGTAAACTATATCTTGGACTGCGGTCAAGTTAGTTTTACATTGGACATTTTAGCTCCGTGGCGATGCTCAGAGCAGCTGCTCGGAATCAGAGCGACCACCCCGGATTGAAAAAGAAAAACACACCGCTGAAGCCCCGGAGCTCAAATGTCTGGCGTAAAACTAACTTGACCGCGGTTTAAGTGGTGCTATGGCTCTGCAAACATTGAACGTTGGTGTCTTGCATTGTTTAGTGTAAAATACTTTCATACAGCAGACATGTTACGATAAAAAGTCAGCTAGCTGCTAGCTAAGATGCTACTCACCAGTGTTGCCAGATCTCGACAGAAACAAGCGACCAGCTCCATGAAAACAATCCCAAAACAAACGACCCGCTCTTTGAAAACAAGCCCAAAACAAGCCCAACTGAGTACTCACTCAGTCCTCACGTTGTAGCTGGCTGTAAACTATGAAATGGATTTCCTGAATTTGAGGCGGGTCTTGTTACTCTGGGTTCATGAGACACGCCTCCATTCAAGAAATCCATTCCATAGCTTGAAGCCAACGTGCATCATGGATCAGAAAATATCGGCAGGTTGGATCAAAAATCTGATACGTAAGTTAAGCTGGTATCGGAAGCCAATACCGATACTGGATCGGATCTGCCCCATCCCTATTTATCACAATACTTTCTGAGACAATTAATCGCCCAGTACAATGTGTTATGGTGACAGGCCTAGTCTGAACCCTGAATCAGATCAAACAAACAAAGCAGTTGTCCCAATCCACCATCAGAACTTCTTGTTCACTAACACCTACAAACATGCAGCTTCAATGCTTCCACTGTGGAGAGTTAATGTGTGAAAGAAGAGCCCAATGAAGAAGAAGAACTTCAACTGTCTCCTACACAACAAAAAACCTGCATCGTCCACAACTGTCTGAACAGTGCGCAGGAAACAAACAAAATAAACTCCTTTACCTTCTTTAAAAACTGTGATTCATGAAACAGTTTCCAATGTGCAGGGAGACCCGAGGGATTTCTGACAATTAGCAGGTCGTGCAGCCGTTCATCACATTTTGACGGGACTGATGAATGATTAATATCAGGAAGACAAACGTTACAAGCCCCTGCAGCCACATGGTGCTAGGTGTCAGAGCTGACAGCTCCTGTTCTCACAGTTCAAACTTTGGATAAAACAGGTGTTTCATTATTGCTCCGTATCGACCGTCCAAATCCCGTTTGTTTTCCTGCCGCCGCCGAGCTGCAGATCCTGGAAGTGCTGAGCTCAGGTGAAGTCAAGTTTGAGGCGCGAGGACAGAACACGTGAAGGTTGAGATGCTCAGCAGGTTAGAGCCTCCTCACCCGCCCCGCTCTGTTTGCAGCAGCTCGACTGTCTGCAGCTCCATCACCACAACCCGCTGCGTGCTGCTGCTGAAGGAGCGCCAGTAGAATTGACAAACAGTAAATTAGCTGCACGGCCAAAGTTTTATGCACCGGCAGCAGAAACAGCAGAGCTGGAACCGAAGGTGAACCCGGAAAAGGAACGTGACAGAAGAGAGCAGGGGAATTGAATGTTGCTGCACTTCTTCATGAAGCTCCTAATGTATTCATCAGGAGGCA
>JBBPBX010010475.1:1555-12625 GCA_038048925.1 Garcialebias charrua
ATATATATATATATATATATATATATATATATATATATATATATATATATATATATATATATATATATATATATATATATATATGTAACATAGTTAATATTGAATATAATTCCACTTGTCATTACTTCCAAGTTTAGGTTCATGTGTAATGGGTGAAACAGCGCCCCCTCTGGCTGATTGGCGGTTATAAATATTGTGAACACAGACATCTCATTGCCAATTCATACGAGATGGGCATGAGGTAGGTCCACTGAGTTAAACGCTCCAGTAAAATATTATGTTAGCTTGATGCTGACATGAAATGATTTTCCTCATAAGGTGCTGTACCCGCTGTGATGAACCTGATTTATGATCAGTCCATATTCTGTTCTGTACAGGTACACATTATTTTATTTATTTGTATTTCTGTTTAATATTAATGTTGTAAATATGGCAGTTGGCCAATTCATACGAGATGGGCATGAGGTGCTGTACCCGCTGTGATGAACCTGATTTATGATCAGTCCATATTCTGTTCTGTACAGATAAACAACGTTTCACCTCATCCTGTCTCCTGGTCCTTAATAACACAACGCAGACCTGATTTATTCTGAACGAATTCACCATTTGATGAGGTTACATTGGTGCCTGTGACCCGTTCTTCAACTACTCCAGCGCGAGTGGCTGCGTCTACTTTCTGGAGCCGCGGCAGTTGGTGGGCTGCGTCTACACCCTGGAGCCGCGGCAGTTGGTGGCTGCGCGCGCATCTGTCCCGTTCATCAGACCCGGCCGGTACCGCAGCCCCGTGTGGATTCTTCGCTGCTCAGTCTGGTAGTGCAGTGGCCAGTCTGAAAGTGTGGAGCTATTTTTTTTAATTCATTTTAACCGTTTTGTGTTGATTGAGCGCTGTGGCTGCACTATGATACAGGAGGTCTTTTTTTTTCTTCTTTCTTTTTCTCTCTCTCTCTCTCTCTCTCTCTCTCTCTCTCTCTCTCTCTCTGCGCTGCGCTCTCTGAAGGAGGAGGGGCACTTTGAGACAAAATAAGTTTTAATGTTTTTACAGCTTTTTCATTCAGGTTTTTCTTGTTGATTTGTTGAAGGTGCACTTTTGCTCGTGTTTAATTTGTAAGTGATCAAATTAATAATAATTAATAATAATAATAATTAATAATAATAACTGAAAATTATTATTATATATATATATTTTTTTTGTTTTTTGTTGCTTTTGATCATTAAGGGCTGAGTTATGGCAAGCAATAATTATTTTGGTAGGGGGAGGGGGTTTGAAATGTTTACTCCTATGCCTGCAGTTGCCAGAGGTAGGGGTTTGTATTTGAATACCCCAGAAGCATCCACACCAAAATCAAATTTTGTTTATGTGGGTGAAAGAGTTAATGACACTGTTAATGCTCCACAGTGTGAAGTTGATGGTAGACTTTTGAGTGACATAGCTTCACGAATTGGAGTTTCAATAGGTGAAAGTATTGCAGCTTGCATTGAGACCCGTTTGAGTAATACAGTGGGTCCAGGGGTGGTTGGAGCTACAGCTAACGAGTCTACCATGTTAAATGTCATTGTTCGCCCTGATGTGAAAGAACCTGTGAGTTTTAAAGGGGATCATGATTCATGTTCAGTCCAAGAGTGGGAGGTTATGATGTTAACTTATATGAGAAAGAAAGACATCCCTGTGGCTGAACAGGCTGATGAGGTGATCTCTAAGCTGGTGGGGAGGGCACATGAAGTAGTTAAAGTTGGCATACGCAGTAAGCCAGTTTTAAATCTGACTACAGGACCTGAGCCCATTTTTGAGATACTGAAGCAGCACTTCAGTGATACTATGTCCTCTAGCTTGCCCTTAGCAGACTTTTATGCTACGGTGCCCCACCCTGACGAACATCCCTTTGACTATTGGCTGAGACTTAACAAAGCTTTGGACATGACAGAGGACTCTTTAAAGAGACAAAATAAAGCTTTTGACTCTCTGTCTGGTGATCTAGCTGCCATGTTTATCCAGAACTGCCCTGATCCTGAACTGTCACTCATATTCAAATGTAAGCAGCTGAAAGATTGGACAGTGGCTGAAATTCACGAGAAGCTTGTTGAGAATTGCAGAAATCGCAAGCGACTAACCAAACACAAAATGTCAAGCATCCTGTCTTCCCAGCACCAGGAAGTCACCTCGTCTGTGCAGAGTGCGACACTCCGTACTGAAGTACTACCTCCAGCTGCTGCTATTGGGAAGACAGCTGAGAGCTCGCCAGACCGCCTGGACCGGGTCATCGCTCTACTTGAACGTGTGCTGGAGCAGCAGCCACAACAGCACAATGTTCAAAGAAGGTTCAATGTACACACCCAGAGGGACCAGCCGACGAAAGTAAAGCCTGCCTTACCTTGTGCTGTGTGTAGCGAGGGTGGACACACTACTCAGTACCACTGCAGGTCCAACCATCTGTGCTTCAGCTGTTTTGCACCTGACCACATCCGAGCAGAGTGTCCAGGGACTGTGGTGAGGAAGCCTGGGAGCGATAAGCAGGTGGTGCAGTCTCAGGAAAACTGACTGGCCTGCATGTGGTGGGGACAAGTGTTGGGCCTAAAAGTGATCCCCCTGTTGCAAATATTGAAAATGACATGGAGTCTATATGTCAAAGTGCATGTGAAGTGAGAAAAATGGGATATACACCAATAATCCAAAACATTCAGAGACTCAAACAACATGACAACTTGTTTTATGAAAATGTGACACTGGGAGGAGTGGTTACGGTCAGAGCTTTGCTGGATAGCGGGTCGATGGCGTGCACACTGAGCTCTAAAGTAATACCTCAGCTGTTACAGCAGGATGTTTTAAGAAGCCCCGCCCTTGAGCCGACAGCCACTGTGTTGATTGGATGTGGGGGGTCCAGGACATTACCTTCTGGCATGTGCGATCTGGAGATGGATCTTTATGATTACAAAGTGATTGTCCCAACATTGATCGTTGAGAACCAGAATGAAGAACTGATTGTTGGCAGTAACCTGTTGAAATACATTATTAACAGGTTTAAGCTGAAGCAAGACATCCAGGACCAAGGCCCCACAGCACTCTGTGACAGTAGTGATGCAGAGCAGAAACTGCTACATTTGTTGGCAAGGGTGGAAGCTGCCGATTCAGACGCCCATTATGCAGTTGGAACTATCAAAATCAAGCGAGCTGTTACTCTTGAACCCATGACAGAGCATCTGATTTGGGGCAAGTTGCCACAGGTGAATAATCTGTTGGCTGGATGTACTGTTGTCGTGGAGCCAACAACCGCCAGATCTAAACCGAGAACAGTCTTGGTGGGGAGGTCGGTGTCAATCCTGAGAGCAGATGGGTGGCTCCCATTAAAGGTCATTAATCCATCAGACAAGCTGGTTACTTTGAGACGTAATACTAAGTTGGCGGATGTGAGTACTTGTGATTCAGTGGAGATGTTTGCTGGTTCCCAACTCGACATCCAACAACAAGTTCAAGTACCGTTGGACAACAGTACAAAACACAGCCTCGTCTCAGAGGACTCGACTTTACCAGATCATCCTCACCTTGTGGCACCGAGCACAGTTGACACCCCTCAGGCAAGGCTAAGAGGACTGGGGCTGTCGGATGTGGACATTGAGTCATGTGACGTTGCCCCTGAATATAAGGCTAAACTGGCTGAGCTCATTGTTCAATACCAATCAATCTTTTCAAGGGACAAGATGGATTGTGGTAAAGCCACTGGTTTCCTACATCGCATCAGAGTCATGGATGAGAAACCATTTCGATTGCCATGTAGGCGCATACCACCAACCCAGTATGAAAAATTGAGAGAGGCATTGGATGAGATGGAAGAGCGTGACATCATACGAAAGTCTAGCAGTGAGTTTGCATCTCCATTAGTGATCGTGTGGAAGAAGTCGGGTGACCTACGTATCTGTAATGATTTCCGATGGATCAATGCACGCACTGTCAAGGATGCTCACCCACTCCCTCATCCAGCTGATGCTCTAGCAGCCCTGGGGGGCAATGCCTTTTTCTCAACCATGGATTTGACCTCTGGCTATTACAATGTGGAAGTGCATGAAGCTGACCGAAAGTACACTGCCTTTTCATCGCCTTTTGGATTGTATGAGTATAATAGGATGCCTCAAGGACTCTGTAATAGTCCCGCCACATTCATGAGAATGATGCTAAACATCTTCGGTGACCAGAACTTCATGAGCTTGTTGTGCTATCTGGATGATGTCCTGGTGTTTGCTCCAACAGAAGACCTAGCGCTGGAGCGTCTGCACATGGTCTTCCAGAGACTCCAGAGCCATAACCTAAAGCTCGCCCCAAAGAAATGTCACTTTCTGAGGAGGTCAGTGAAGTTTCTTGGTCATATCATCAGCATAGATGGGATCCAGTCTGACCCTGATAAAGTGACTGCTATCACCACCATCACCGAGTCTGACCTTATGGAAATTGGCACAAATATTCCCTCCCAGAAGAAGATCCGTTCCTTTCTTGGCATGGTAGTCTACTACCAGCAGTTTATTGAAGGGTGTTCTGCCATAGCCAAACCGTTGTTTCGGCTAATCTCATGCTCTAAAGGTCCGCGTGGAGGTGGGAGAAAACGCCGCCAAATCCGCAAACAGCTCCGTGCTGAAGATTGGACTACAGATTGTCAGCAGGCTTTCCATCAACTGAAGTGGGCTTTGCTAGATCGTGTGGTGCTGGCCCACCCAAACTTCAGTGAGCCCTTTCTCCTGTCTGTGGATGCCTCTACCGACGGACTTGGTGCAGTCCTGTCACAAGTGCCTGCAGGTGGTTCAACGGCCAGACCGATTGCTTTTGCAAGTAAATCGCTGAGTTATGCCCAATCCAAATATCCTGCACACCGACTAGAATTCTTCGCATTAAAATGGGCAGTGTGTGACAAGTTCCATCATTGGTTGAGAGGCCATCAATTCACCGTGTGGACGGACAATAATCCGCTAACCTACATCCTGTCCAAGGCTCGGCTGGACGCGTGTGAGCAGAGGTGGATCGCTAAGTTGGCGCCATTCCAGTTCAACATCAAGTACATTCCTGGATCAAAGAATGTGGTGGCTGACGCCCTTAGCAGAGAGCCCTTCGTACAGCCTAGTATGCCTCACCGTTTGACGAGAGTGCCTTATGACAAGCTGCTGGCAGAGGCTGCAGTGGTTGGTGCTAATGGAGTCCAGGAGGTGTTTCGCTGGTCAGCTAACCCACCTGAAGTAGCTGAGTGTGACCAACAGATATCTCAGGGTGTGGCAGTTGTTAAGACAGGAGCAGTATCATCATTGGAGGTTGCTGCTGTGCTCCAGGGATGCAGTGAGAGTGGTCCTGTGGTGTACCCGCATGCTCTTCTCCTGCCACAGTTCTCACAGACTGTTCTAACAACCCCACAGGTCAACTCTGAGGTGCTCTCACTTGAAGTGTTGCAGGAGAAACAGAGAAATGACCCAGTTCTAAGTAGGGTGATGTTCTTTGTAGAGAGAAAGTGGAGACCTTCCAGAAGAGAACGTGTCAAGGAGTCATCAGAAGTCCTCAAGCTTTTGAAAGGCTGGGAAAAGCTTGTATTGAGAGATGGAGTCCTGCAACGGGTAGCTAAAAACCCTGTCACAAAGAAAAAGTCCTACCTTTTTGTGGTCCCACGCTCACTGCGCCAGAAGGTGTTACAAGGTGTTCACGATGAGGCTGGTCATCAGGGTCAGCAACGGACCCTGTACTTGACGAGACAGAGATTTTATTGGATTGGCCTAGTGCGTGATGTTACTGAGTATGTACAACACTGCAGACGATGTGTTGTCAGCAAGTCGCCAGAGCCAGAAGCCAGAGCTCCTTTGAAAAACATAAGGACCTCTGAACCTCTTGAACTTGTCAGTATTGATTTCTGGACTGCTGAGGATTCTTCAAACAGTTCACTGGATGTGCTAGTAGCTACTGACCACTTCACAAAGATGGCACACGCTTTCTTGTGCCCCAATCAGTCAGCTAAAGCAGTCGCACACCAGCTGTGGAACAATTATTTCAGCATCTATGGGTTTCCCAAGCGACTACATTCCGATCAGGGGGCCACTTTTGAGAGTTTGCTTATTGCAGAGTTACTGAATGTGGCAGGCGTGCAAAAGTCCCACACTACACCTTATCACCCTATGGGTAATGGCTCATGTGAGAGAATGAACCGGACTCTAGGCAACATGATTCGAGCATTGCCACCAAGAGCTAAACATCGTTGGCCTGAGGCCCTGAAATCTCTGACATTTGCCTACAATTGTACCGTGCATGAGACGACAGGATATGCTCCATTCCTGCTCATGTTTGGAAGGGTGCCACGTCTTCCGGTGGACGTCATCTTTGGTTCAGTGCTCAGTGATCCGGAGGTGGTGGACTATGATCGCTACGTGGAGTCACTACGAAAGGACATGAGAGAAGCTATGGCTGTAGCCCAGTTAACGGCAACTAAACAGCTCCAGCGTCACACTGAGCTATACAACCGGAGAGTACGTGGTGTACTTGTGGAAGTGAACGACAGAGTGCTGCTGGCCAACAAAGGAGGACCTGGAAAAAGGAAGCTTGCTGACCGCTGGGATAGCACGGTGTATGTGGTGATTGGAAAAGATGATGAGAACCACACTTTCAGGATCCAGAATCCCACTACAGGCCAAGTAAAAGTGGTCCACCGCAATCTGATAATGCCAGTAAACTTTCTGCCTCTACCTGAGGACAACCATGATGACCAGGAGGAGGCTGTACTATCTCAAACATCAAGTTCACTTGACCCAAGTGCTGGGAGGTCAGCCATCAGTGATGCTATTTCTGACTCAGCAGAGTTTAGAACAAGAGCGTGGGTATCTGACCTACCTTTGGGAGCAGGCAGTGAGACAGATGTGGAGGATGCTGAGCAGGTGGAGGGCACCGTGCTGGAAGGAGCCACAGGACCTGCGTTGACGGACAGCAGTTCAGCAGACTCTGGTTGCTCAGCAGTCCTGACGGCTTGCCCAGAGACATTTCCGGCTCCTGTTACTGACACTCTCACTGACATACCTGCTACAGTAACTACTACAGTGACAGTAGTTGATGGTGCGACTGACCGTAGATCTAGAGCTGGACGGTTGTTGAGACCAGTGACCAGATTTATTGAAATGATGCACCAAAGAACAGCATTAGTCTGATAAGTTCTTGTATATGAAAAAAAAACTACAGTTTAATTTGTTTCAACTTTGACCTAGAGGTGTTGTAACAATTTTCATATTTCATGTTTGTTTTGCTATTTGGGAGGTGAGTTTGCAGTTACACATTAACAAAATATGTAAATGGGCATATTTTTTTTTTCCCTTATGTATGTAGATGGGGTTTGGCCAACCTTTTCTCATACTGATCCTCTCAGGATAGTCTAGTGACTGGGTGTTTGTAACTGTGAATTTGATGTGATTGTACCTCACAAGCGATTTTGGAAACGGTGGTTGTATATTGGTTTCCTGTGCAATTGAATAGTGGTCTTATTCCATTTATGTATATGTGCCTGTACTGTTTTTTTTTTCTCTTACTTGCTTTCATTTGGTTGTTTTGTTTTGGTTGTTGTAATGGGGCAAGTGGAATTCAGCAGGAGGGAGTGTAACATAGTTAATATTGAATATAATTCCACTTGTCATTACTTCCAAGTTTAGGTTCATGTGTAATGGGTGAAACAGCGCCCCCTCTGGCTGATTGGCGGTTATAAATATTGTGAACACAGACATCTCATTGCCAGTTCATACGAGATGGGCATGAGGTAGGTCCACTGAGTTAAACGCTCCAGTAAAATATTATGTTAGCTTGATGCTGACATGAAATGATTTTCCTCATAAGGTGCTGTACCCGCTGTGATGAACCTGATTTATGATCAGTCCATATTCTGTTCTGTACAGGTACACATTATTTTATTTATTTGTATTTCTGTTTAATATTAATGTTGTAAATATGGCAGTTGGCCAATTCATACGAGATGGGCATGAGGTGCTGTACCCGCTGTGATGAACCTGATTTATGATCAGTCCATATTCTGTTCTGTACAGATAAACAACGTTTCACCTCATCCTGTCTCCTGGTCCTTAATAACACAACGCAGACCTGAATTATTCTGAACGAATTCACCATTTGATGAGGTTACATATATATATATATATACATATATATATATATATACAGGTAGTCCCCGATTTACGAGCGCTCTGATCTACGAGGTTCCGGACTTACGAGCTGGCGAATTATTGGAAAAAACGCAAAAAATACTGAGTTTTCCTGTGTTTTTTCACCACAGTTCGTTAGCTAAACATGTGGACACACGTTTCCGATCATTTTTATGCACTCATAAGCAGTTTTTCGATGAAAAACGAGTGTTCGTAGTCGCGCTAGCAAAACCGTTCCAATTTACGAGCGAAATTCCGGACTTACGAGAAGCGTGGCGGCCGTTCCAAATTACGAGATTTCCGGTTTACGAGCGCCTCGTTGTAACGGATCTCGCTCGTAAATCGGGGACTACCTGTATATATATATATATATATATATATATATATATATATATATATATATATATATATATATATATATATATATATATATATATATATATATATATATATATATGTATATATATATATATATATATATATATATATATATATATATATATATATTTTTTTTCTCTCTCTTTTGTTTTCTATTGTTTATTGTTTGATTGTTTATTGTTTAAGGAAATTCTACCATTACTGTTCATTGTTCTTTAGTTTTAGCAGGTCGCTTTCGTAAATGAGCCCATGAGGTTCAAAAGATTTACCTGACTAAATAAAGGTTGAATGAATGAATGAATGAATTTCCAAGATTCTTGAAAAAGCTGTTGCTAGTCAACTTCACTCTCACCTGTCCAACAATAACACATATGAAGAGTTTCAATCTGGTTTTAGCCCCCACCATAGCACCGAAACAGCTCCAATAAAAATTACTAACGACCTTCTTCTTGCTGCTGACTCTGGTCTTCTGTCCATCCTCATTCTTCTTGATTTCAGTTCTGCCTTCGACACCATCTGTCATTCTATCCTCCTCAACAGACTAACCTCCATTGGCATCTCAGGTACTCCGTTTGACTGGTTCAACGCTTATCTCTCCAACTGCACTCAATTCATTCAGATTAAATCCTTCCGTTCCCAGTCCTCCCCCTCTCCACGGGTGTCCCCCAAGGCTCTGTCCTTGGAACACTCCTCTTCATCATTTACCTCCTAACTCTAGGTCACATCTTCCGGAAATACGGCGTCCATTTCCACTGCTATGCTGATGACACACAGCTCTACTTGTCTACAAAACCAAACTCCACCCATCCGCCCTCCATCCTCACTGACTGTCTCAATGAGCTAAATCACTGGTTTTCTAACAATTTCCTTCAACTAAACAGTAACAAAACAAAAATCATTCTTGTTGGTACCAAAAACTCCATTTCAAAATCAGAACATCTTCTCGTCCCCCTTAACAACTCTCGTCTATCCCCCTCCCCTCAGTCAAGAGCCTCGGTGTCATCCTCGACACCACTCTCTCCTTCACCTCACACATCAACAAAGTTGCTCGGTCTTCCTATTTCCACCTCCGAAACATTAACCATCTCTGTCCTTCTCTCAAACCCCGTTCCATAGCCATCCTTGTGCACAGTCTTGTGACTTCCTGCATCAATTACTGCATCTTCCTTCTCTATGGCCTCCCCAAAAAATCTCTCCACAAGCTACAGATGGTCCAGAACTCAGCTGCCTATGTCATCACTCAAACCTCCTCCTATAACCACATCACTCCTGTCCTGCAGCAGCTCCACTGGCTCCCGGTTAAATCACGCATTGTCTTCAAAATTCTACTTCTCACGTTCAAAGCTATCCACAACCTTGCCCCTCCTTATCTATCTGACCTCCTACAAATCTCCATCCCATCACGCTCTCTCAGATCCTCCTCTTCGCTACATCTCCATGTACCCTCTGCTCCTCTCCACCATGGGGAGCAGGGCCTTCACCTGCTCTGCCCCTCACCTCTGGAATGCTCTACCGCCAGACCTTTGAAACACCACCTCCCTTTCTCTGTTCAAGACAGCCCTGAAAACACATCTCTTTAGACTAGCTTATCGTTAATTTTACAAAATGTATTTTAAATTCTTTTGTATTTTATATTTCAATTTGTTACTGCTGATGTTTGAACTGTGTTTGTTTGTTAAGTGTCCTTGGGTGTCCTGAAAGGCACTTTTAAATAAAATGATTATTATTATTATTATTATTATTACCAGGAAGTCCGTGATTGCATCTTCATCTTCCTCCTGCACAGGATGTTTTTGGAAAAAAACTGCTCCTCTGCCAGCATCCACTGGTGGACTGGAGCAGAAGCTGCTCTTTGCATGCCACCAGTTTTGGTAAACTATTTCTTTCCACCAGTCATTTAAGCCTCCCACCGAGCTCAAATGACTGCAAATAATTTGTTGTGCCCCTAGGAAGAGGCACCTCCTCGTTCTCTCCTCCACTCCTCATTTCATTGGTCCACTGTTACCTGTTTGGCAATTTCATCTGTCAGTTTAAAAAAAAAAAACTTTATTTATACAGGTAGTCTCATAGAGTCACGAGGACCCACCCCCGAGGAGAGACATACATTGGGTAGCTGAGGGCCTGAGTGTAACAAAGCTAAATGTTTTGGTGGCAGGAAGCTTGTCAGCCCGTCAAACAACAAAAATCTATAAATTATTTGCAGCATTATATAAGCCGCAGGGTTCAAAGCCTGTGGAAAAGGTAGCGGCTTATAGTCCGGAAATTACGGTAGTTTTACGGATGCTCTTCAAAGAATCACGTTGAGTGGATTTAATCATCCATTGTTGATTAAAACATTTCTAGAAACTCTGTCATACTTAAGAGGGAATGAAATTTGTAAAAAATAAATAAATAAAATTAAAAGAAAAAGACTGTTTCTATTTAGACAGGGCATGTGTCCAGCCAGCTGGCATCTGTTTCACTTCTGGGTCAAACAAACAGATCAGAAATGACTTTTGGCACAACTATTTCTGAGCCAACCCATAGATCTTCTTCTGGTTC